>SZWC01000943.1:324976-335803 GCA_023375785.1 Penium margaritaceum
GGGGGCGGTCTGGGTGGAGGAGGAGAGCGCGGCGGAGGGCGGGTGGGCGGAGGCGGCTTGGGTGGAGGGCTGGGGGGCGGGCTTTTCGGCGGCTTGGGTGGAGGGCTGGGCGACTTGGGCGATTTCGCTGCGTAGGCCATGTGGATGGGGCTGGGGGGCAGCAGGGCCGGCGTGAAGGCCGCGAGAGCAAGGAGGAGGAGGAGGAGAGGGAGGGGGAGGATAGGCACCGAAGCAGTGATGTACGCGTCGGAGTGTGTCCGGGGACGCGGCCTACAGGGCCCAAGGGAACGCAAGCCCCTCAATTGGGAGCCGCCTGGACCCGCGTCACATGGAGCACCGCCTCCCTGCGAAGCGTGGCTGCTACAGAAGCGGTGGCTGCTGCGGCGGACGTGGCGGCGGTGGCAGAGGTGGCAGCCCTCTAGATCGCCGCGGCAGTGGCCCGACCGTTCAGTCGGACGCAGGGCGTCGTCTCTTCCTCCAGGCCGACTCACGGCGCCAGCGTCGCCGAACGCGTCTCGAGAGCCGAGACGCTGCCAAGGGCAACGACGATGTTGCTGCTCCTGCGAGGGTGGTGCCGGTAATGATGATGGGCTGTGATGGCGCAGCGGATGTGGCCGATGATGAGGGGTCGAGCCGTCCTCCGCGAGCCGCGCGCGGGGAAAGGGATCGCGTGCAGCATGAGAACGTTTGCTCCACGGCCTATCTCGCTCCGACGCCATGTTGTTTGCAGAGCGGGCAAAAGTCTGCGACAAAGTTAGCCTTGGAACACAGTAGCAGTTACTGCTGCTGGTGCCACTCGAACTGCCGCTGCTGCTGCAGCTACAGCTGCTACTGCTGCTGCTACTGCTGGTCCTGCTGCTATTCCTGCTGCTGCTGTTGCTGTGACCGGATCAGCTCATGTGGGCGAAGGGGCTGATTCCAGCACACATGCCTCTCCTCAGTCCGCCCCTTCCTCCCACTTCCCCACTCTCTCGTAGGGAGACTCTGCCTGCGCGCGTTTACAAACCGGGATACGTAGCAGAGGGGTCCCTTAGGCACCGCGCCGGGCGACCTAGGTCGTCGGGAACATGGGACAGGGAACCGTCAGGATCTTGGGTGGTGGTGAGGCGCGGCGGCGAAGGAGGAGCGTGCTGTTCCAGCGCTTGTGCACATCTCTAGCTCAGCGCCTCACGGCGAACTCGTTGCGTTGACTCAAGCTCGCTTGCGCTCGCGAGCAACATCTGTCGGACACCGAGACGCGCGTCACCGCCTCTCCCTCGCCAGCGAGACGCCGCTGCAGCCTGCTCGGCCCGCCCCGTGCAACTCATGCGGCCAGGCGGGGATGGTGGGGCGTTCTGCAATGGGGCCTGGGGCGGGAACAGCATCCGGGGGAGNAGCGAGGCATGCCGCGGCGTGGAGAGTACGGGCGCTCGCTTCGCCGACCTTAAGTGAGGCGCCTTTCTAGTGCCCCCTTTTCCACCCACTCGAGAGCAAATGCCACAACTTGCACTGAGAAATGAAACGGCAGAACAGAATTCCAACAGGGTTTTCGAATTCCTAGATTCACAGTCAAATCTGAAATTCCATTCAGTTCAAGGCTCGTTTCCTCAACTGTCATAATCTATCCTGTTTGGCCAGTCTAATGTGACCAAAAACATTATGTAGTGTTACATTCATCTCCATGTTCAACATCTTTCACCAAAAATGGTGACACAATGTAGAATACTTTTAAAAATATCACAAAAAAATATTCGACATGTGTACTCGTGTAACAAAACAATGCAATTAGGCAAACTTCTATGCCTTCTCTATCTAAGACGTTATGCTAGCTATGCTCGGGTGAAAATAATTCCATTTCATACGTAAGACAATTTTATATATGGCTATGAACATACGGGAATAAATTCGATATGCTCAACTAACCCAGACTCCAACGAGATGACAACTGATCATGATAACAAAACAAAAACTAGAAGGACGCACCGCGTGTATGAATATTTAAAAGAAAAAAATTAAAAACACTTAATTTTTCGAATTATCATCCGATTCTCACAATACAACTACCCCATTTGACGTGGTTGTGCACTTTGGGCCCGCTTCTCAAACATGGAATCTGCTTCATATCATGTTATAACGGGTCTTACACATACAACGCACAATTCTCCAACCTACTACAAATATTTACATGCCAAATCTCCCTCCCTAATCAAACAAATATTAAACAAATGGAAGATATCGGCCATGTTTGTGATGCTCCTTTCAAACAACACCACAAAAACCAACATAAAGGTAAATTCAACCTAGTAAATGTGACTAAAAACAAAAAATGTCATCATTGTAACAACATAAGATCATGTCATTCTATGAATAAAGGAATTCAACACGTGGTTAGATAACAAAACTGGGCCAAAAGACAAACAATCATGGAACACCTCTTATTCCAACACCAAACATTTTCTAAACAAAACCCAAACAGTTATCAAATGGTGTCATGTAAAGGTTCCCTAAAAATAATCAAACCTTCCAATTTTTCATTAGTATATAAGACAACTTCAACAAAATCTATCACACATCGCATGGCGTGAGCTTTATACAAAGGGAAATCTGTGGAATTTTCTTGCTCATGAGGGAACATTTTGTGTCACCCAATAAGATGACATGTTGAACAATCACATGTTTCATTTATGTAGCCAACCTATCTCTATAATGAACTCATTGAGTTGACACAAATTTATCACAATAACTTGTATCCATATCCAAAATAAGAAAACTACGTTTTTCCCGCTACATGAACATGTATCCATTATGAATTACTTCAAATGATAAAAGGCTCCAAACAATCATTCTCATCGCAAAAAAACAAAAATAATCAATACATGAGCTTATGTGGAAAAAAAACGTGTGTTTGTAGAGAAGAAACAAATAATAAAAGAAAAAGTAAACCATGAGGCAAAAGTGAACAGAGAAAACCATCTACAACCATGAGAATACCCTAATCAGCTTTTCATTTGGTATGAAACATTTTTTAAATGGTCGACATTTGTCAAAAACAGCTTTTTATCGAATTTAAGAGAACCACAAACATAACATCGAAATCCAATCATCAAAATCAAGGTTCTACATGCCAATCTTAAAAAACAAAAAAACCACCGAGTTCATGTGCACGTTTTTTTTGCCATTTGTTCATTGTCTTAAGGTGATTGAATTCCTTAAAGATGTTTTTTCCGCTTGTACAAGCACACAAGCTCGAGTCTGATGGATTGCATTTCCTCTTCTTTCTTTAGTGTAATATAAACGACAAGCACAATGGAGTCATGATAAGTGCAAGATGAAGAAGAGAAATAAACTCAAACTATTACTCAAAAGCATTGAATTGGAAAACATAGGCATCACACCATATAGTCCTCCTCTCGCATGTCCAAAACAATCATACGCCTTGCAAATGGAGCCAGCGCCCTTCGAAAGGCAAGGTCAAACACGCAACAAAAGTTAAAACGAGCCCATGCATTCTTAACCATAGGCTCGCTTTCCCACACGTACAATTATGCATCAAGAAACCACTCGCATGCGCTCTCCTTAAGCACTTGCATCCCTAAGTGCATGCTACCCCTCTTTGCCGACCGATCCATACACCACAATAAAAAGTGCTCTTCTAGCTTGTTCTAAAATGAACGGATGATGCCCACATCTGCATGCTTTGCCTTTGATATGCAATCGGCAAGGATGTAAACCGTATGCATGAAAGTGAAGTTGTCAGTGAGCCATTACTGGAACATTCTGCTATACTACGAACGCCTTGCATCCATGATAAGGAGGACATGTGCATCTCCGTCGCGGACGTCAAGGGCCATACCACCCACTTCCTCATGGTCTCGCCGTTCACATCGTGGGATTTTGAGTATGTCAAGCCCCAATCGTCATCAGTAAGCGTAGTCGCTTCCTTGCCACGGGGTAGGCACAAACTTGTTTTGCCTCCTAAAACAAGCTGCATCAATGGTATCTCTTTCTTTACTCTCAACGTGACAATTGCTAGAATGTGAAGTTTTTCCTCGTGTCTAATGATACGAACAACATCAGCACCGCGTGGTGCATGTAAGTGTCTAGCCGTCGACATCAACTATATGCCGGTGTGGTTGGCATTGAGCACCATAAACAGTGTGATGCCGTATAATGTCACCATGCACGCCCCTTCCTCATGCATGGTGAGGACCTTGCTTTCCAAGTCTACAAGAACCTCTGTAGAAGTAGTGTTTGTATAGCGCCATGGCCATCCAAGTTTTTAAGCGATGAAGTGATGGACCCATGTGTGGCTGAACGAATGTAATCCCATGTTCTACAATTCGTTGGACGTGTGCACCACAATGATGCCTCGAATCTTGCGTAGAATGCCCTTAAAATTAAGGAGATGACTAGTATTATAAGCATTGTTAAGGTGCTTCTTGATCTACACAAGAATAACTCATTTATCGGCCATCCATGCGCAATTTCCGATAAAGTCATGTTTGCACATTTTCTAGCTAAGAAGTGGTTATGTATGTGCGGTGATGAACACGATGAAGGTTGCTTTGTTTTAAGGTTTCAAGACATTGGTTCCATCCACGAACTAGCCATGGAAGATGGATTCTATGAGATGGTGAAAAACAAAGTAAACATTTGTGGTATGAAATGCCCTCTCAAGGCATTGGACACTTGTGTACGCCAAACCTTATGCCTTGTATGCATTGTTTATGGTTTGGAAGTGACCGCTTCTAAACTTGTAGTGGTAACAACCACGCTTGCGATCGTTAATGCTGGCCATCGAGGAAACTGTTGTTGTCCATTTGGTAATCGACAATTTACGAACTTAGTACCCGTTGAATCATCCGTCAACTTTCCGTCATTGCTTTTGCAACTATTACGGCTGGTACTCAATCTTTCTGGGCCATCGGATGTGGAGGAAACATCAATGATGACTGGTGTACAAGCATCTTTTCATTTGAATACATGTTGAGTTCCAAAATCAAGAGCAAGATGATGGGTGTATCCCTCTGGGACGAGGTCTTCGTTGATGATAAGGCTCGCAAAATGCGCTCTTGGAGCTAGATGAGAATACCTTTGCTTTGAAGGGCACTCCATGGTGGGAGCTCTACCTTTCTCCTCTACCATTATCGCAAGTCGCACAAGAGTCATGAGTGGTTATGATGCCAAAGGCTAACTGTAATTTTCCATCACTTTGTTAATGCACGATGGCTAAACAACGCAACTTTAATTCCACACGCATGAAGGGGCCTCTGTTGTGGGTGCTTGATCTGTTAGCTTGTGCATCAGGATAATGCTTAGTGCAATTACCAAAGGAAAATTAGAGGGAGGAACGAGTGGGGTGGTTCCAGCAGCCGCGGGCTTTATGTTCATCGGGCATCCCTCGCTTACTGTCAATGGGCCCACAAAGTAGTTCATAGACAAGGTTGTCACCTTGCAAGGGAATTCAACTAGACGACAACGCATCACAAAACATGTAGGAGGGCCGACCCAGATAGCTTGCATGAGCCTGCATGTCCTCTCTTTTGGAGTAACCTTCGCAAGAAAGTAGTCCATCATCAAACATAATGAACTGACAAAATCACTACATCAAATTTTGACTAACAAATGAGAACCTCTACATTGTTAGAAATGCATGTAAGAATCTGGTGCATGGATATAGTTGATGGTAGCCCCCAATGTTGAGCCGTTCATCCTCCCCGCCATGACTGTTCATGTTCTTTCCATTTGATTGTTTGACACCATGATATTCATAAAATTAAACAGTACCCGCAAAAAATTACAAAGTTACAATAAAGTACCCCTAAAAACATTACAAAGTTAAAAAGGGGTGTATACTCTGTTTTTCATCAAGTCAAAAAGTACCCCTAAAACTTTACAAAGTTCCAAAAAAAGAAATCAAATTCATACGCTTCTTCTTTCAAACTGAAATCCATGTTCATTCGGGTATTCAATTTCTCTTCTCCATTCTTGAAACTCAACAAACAAATCTCCAAAACATCATTCTCCCCTAAAAATTCTACATGTGACAGATCTCCAAACTATTTCATGTACTTAACATGAAAATTCTCTCTTAAAAAAACCTGTACTACATTCTTCTCTGAAAATTATATTTTGTCTAAAATTTTTAATGTAAGAAATTCCTCACTGAGTCTTTAACTCATGTCAATCAGATTTTTGTGAGATAGTTCATAAATGTCTTATTCATCTTCAATGTCCATAACTTTTTTCTTAATCCTATATGTTCTCATTTTAATTAAAAAATCATTTGAATCATTTATAGCACGAGAAATAATTGAAGAATACAAATGAGAATTCATGAAAATACCCACTATTGAACATCAAAGTCTACAGATAAGTTTTTTAGTAGAAACTTTAAATGTTAAAGGGAGAAATCAATTACAAAATTTGAGGACTTTCTATACCGGTTTAAAATGTAATAACACCTATATGTTTAGCTTTAAACCAATTCTTCCTTTAGACTCTCATGATGGAAACTGGTGCCATGTACGATCCCTTCCATATATGTTATAAAACTACCACAAAAGACCTCATCATCAACAATTAATCTACAATAATTTTAAACTTATAGAAATTGTATGTACATTGTAATTCATGCTTCATCATCTCTTTCCCTTGGAATTACCAGTTATAGTTATCTTAAGATTTGTTTTTCAATGGAATTTGACATTGTTTTTTACATTTCATGAGTGTTGTGTTTTTCGTGTTAACTATTTGTACTTACGATTCGTTTTTAATAACTCAGTGAATTCATTTATCGTCTTTTATATGTCTTAATGTTATTACTTCTTGCAACTCCTTTGCCATAATGTGTTTTTTTTCTGTACTTGATATCATCTCCTGGTATGATTTGTAGGCATACCTTGTTTTGAAATTCTCATTTTGTTTTTATTTTTATATAGCTTCTTTGCCTTCATTTTCAAGGCTTTTACAATGTGTAATGTTTTTTATTCAGTTTTTTGTCTCGTTTTATTTCAAAACGCTCAATATGCTAGCTCTCATGGAATGCATGTGATCATAAACATTTATTCTTTCATTCAGTTTAATAACTTCGTAATTTTCTTTAACTTCTATTCTTTTATTCCTAACTATTTTACTATTTGTATTATTCTTATGTGTTTTCCTTTTTCTTTCCATTTGGTTCATTTGATTTCTTCTTATTGTTTTATTCTTGATCATTCCGATGTTTCAATACAAATTTTCCATTAATCTATAGGATCCGTGAATTTTTTAATTTTCATCGTTTTCTAAAACATTTTTCTTTTATTAATAAATCGATTTCATGGTGTTGATGGTTTCATTTCTATATCATTGTTTTTATTGCAAAACTTTTCATTTCGATCTATATCTTTTCACTATTCTAAACGCTTTTCTATGTCTTTCCATGTCATACTATTCTTGAAAATACGCTTGTTTTCACAATGTTTTCAGTGAAATTTTAGTTTCCCTTTATCTAGAGTTTTTTTCACATGTCGTTTTATGTATTTCCTTTTTTCTCTTCCTTTTACTACTAGTGATATTTGGCACCATCTGTTAACTTCCAAGCATGGATTATCTTTTACCTTTTGTAAAAGATCTTACACTGTCATAAACGTTTCATAAATGAAGTCAATAAGAGCATGCATTTGGCTATTATAACTATTCAAGGTAATTCCTACGAAAGATAACATGGAGGATGTTGTCTTGCTCACTTAACCATTGCCTGCAATGAAAACAAACTTTTACAATATTTCTACATGTATCTCTCGTGTATCACTTGATGAACACTATGTGGGTTAGGTGATAAACTTTTTATCATGCCAATAGTCTATCCTTCAAGTAGGGAATACATATAAGCATCTTTTCAACACCGATGTACCTCTAAATGCGTTTTCCAAAAAACATTCCCCACTTCCTGTCCATAAATTTTTTCAACACCATGTTTTACCTCAACATTTGTCCATGTTTTTTAAGGAGGCAAATATTTCAACCCTTTGCAATATCTTTCTTCAAATATTTCCTATCATCAAAAAATTCATCATGTACCCCGTGCAATAACAAACGTCCTTTTGTCACATGAAAGCACATTTGACCAAACGTTACATAACGACACACTACACATACGAAATAAGCTTCTAAAAAAATACATAGACATTGTTAGTGCCACATTCTCTATGTCACATTGTTGTCTCGTCAAACTTCATTACATTGAAATGGAGACTGTCATTATATTCAATTGACATCATGATGAAAAGATTCACCTTCCGTACATTATTTGCTTTCTCTTTTGAACATGGTAACTTTGAATACCATATTATGTTGATGCATCTCTTCAAAATTATCAAAACTATCATTTATGGATTTTAACATTTGTTTGCTCACTTCACATAAAGGAAGTTCTCCTTGCGTCTAATAAGCTTAGTTAATGTGGCCATTATTCATACGTCTCAATTGAACAAAAATGTATTTTATTTTAAATGAAGTACATCAGACCTTTTGTAAGCTCATTTACCATGAAAAGTTTCAAACAAATACTAAATTTAACAAGTATACATGAACTCTTCCCTTACCTTAATAAGAACCTCAAACCACAAGTTGAAGTTGTTTTACATATCGCTTACTCAAATGAAGCCAGCTTTCGGTTACAATGTTTCAAGTAAAATAAAACTTCTGTGCATTTCATCATTAAAGGAGTAAAAAAAGGGGGGGGGAGGAGGCTGAGCCCTTTTTTCCAAAATGATTGGGTTTCTTTGGTGAATTCATGGTTTGCTTCTGATGAATAAATGAATCTTATAATGTGATGAAATTCATGATGTCAATTCATAAACGTGATGAAAATAATTCTTATATACAATTATATAATATATATAAATCTGTGAATGTTCCACAAAAATGAATTCATTTTAGTTGATTTTCCACCTTTCTAAAAGGTTTCAAAAACGACATTCTTTACCACCATCAACGTCACTTCAAAGAATACATTGTGTTGAATGTATTCTCAGTAATGTGTTATTGTGTCATCTTTCATACATTCATAAAAAATCTATGTTTAAGCAAAAGAACATGTGAGAATTAGTCTAAAGGTGCATGAATCACTTTCTTAACCGTTTTGAGATTCAGGTGATTAGAATGTTTACATCATCGTAGTTTTACATGTTATGCATCCTTGAATGACATGAACCAGTTCTCTCCAAAAAGAACCATTGGCTTCATTTGTCACGTTTTTGAATTGATATAAATGAAGACACTTGATTTAAATGTTTCCTAAAAGAATTCTATTTTTTTATACACTAATATCAACTATTCAACCAAATGAACGATTTGAATGATTGTGTGGGGAACCAACAATTGAAGATGGATTTTCAATAGTACAATCTAACCATGAAGATTTTGAATACTTTTTGGAATCATTATGTTTTAATTAATGTTCCATTTCCCAAAAAGAATGGCTACGAACACAAAATGCATTATTACACGTTATGACCCTCGATTATTTATTGAATAATCAACGTGCTTCTTTGGACAAGCTTCCATGTATTGTTGAAAAACATTCCTTTGAATTCTAAAACAAATTCATAAGTTATGATGTAGAAATTCAAAGGAGCAAGGGGTAAACATGCCCATATGCAAGGCAACATTCATTCAATTAATAGTGTAATTTGCACTCACATTCATACTTCAATTCATAAAAATGTCAAAGGTTCTAATGACCCTTTCATGCATAGTCAAAAGAACTCCTTTCCTCCCCAAAACGAAAGCAAATGTAATGAGCATGTGATTGCAAATCATATTATTATTCTTTTCTAAGTTGTACACAAGATCCCTTAAATGGATATAATGGTTAATGAATTCTAGGGAAGAATGTTCTGTATGAAAATCCATACCATTTTTATGTAGGCAGTTGCATGAAAACTTCACATTATGGTTCATAAACATGTGTTATTAATGGAACAACTATTTTTCAATGTATATGTACTTGTAGTTCACTTCAAACAACACAAGTGCATGAATCATTTCCTTGAGTACTATTGTTTTTTAATACTACAAAGGAATATGCATTTCGTTTTCATCAGATTGACGCACGTGTTGATTTAGAAATGATATGCATGACGTAAGTGTGATTTGCCATTCATCATTCGCGGAACTAGTGATTGAGTAGATACTTCAACAAGAAACTTCATTTTCATAAGTAACTTGAATTTTTATTGTCCAGTTTTATTTTATTGAAATATTTTTTTATGGTGTATGATAACCATATAGGTGATCTTATCGTAAGTGAAATAGAAGTTTACTGTTTTTTTCCAATTCAAACCATGTTTTGTTGTATTAATGCTCTTCGTAAATGTTATATCAAACCTAAGAGCAAAAAAGGAGTAAAGGAGCTTTCACTTACTCTCCATGGTGGGAAAATGAGCTTCTACACAACAATGCCACCACATTTTGTAACACATATTCAAATGATGCTAAACAAAGAGAGCAATCACATCCATTTAAATAATTTTTCAATGAAAATCTGAGTTAGTGTAAGTCCCTCACATTACCAAACCATGTGTTTTTTTTGTATTGTACTTGGATCCGGCTCCATGCGATGTGAAATAATGTGTCCCTCCCCCCTTCTCTGTACTTCAAGCGAGTGGACCGTATCATATTGTGGGAAGCGAGGGAGAATCCCTTTTCAAATTCAAATTAAAGGTGGGGGAGAATGGGAGATATCCCACATCCCCTCTAATGAAAGGAAGGATGTGGCAATCTATCCCTCTCAATCTCTCTCTCTATCTCTCTCTCTCTCTCTCTCTCTCTCTCTCTCTCTCTCTCTCTCTCTCTCTCTCT
>SZWC01000944.1:0-26877 GCA_023375785.1 Penium margaritaceum
GGAATGGTGATTTGTACCAGAGTCAAGTGCAAAGGCCCCTGGCTTAAGGAGTGCATTGCCAGCGCCAGTCGTGCCTTGTGCCATCAGTGCGGTGGGCTGCTTCCCACCCTTGCCTCCCTTGTCACCCATCTCTCCCTCTCCCTTGGAGCACCCCTTCCTTCTTTGGAGCACGGCACTCGCGTGCCCAGTATCCTGCCTTGCCACAGTTGTGGCAGTTGCCAGGCCGTCGCTTGCCCTTCCCCTTGCCGCCTGCCCCCTGCTGCTACCCTGAGTTGCTAGAGCCGCTGCTGCTTGCTACGCCCTTAGCATAAGCTGCGATGTTGGCCTCGCTATGGCTACGCCGTATAGCCTCATTGCGGATGTACTCTGAGATGTTGGAGTACTTCACGTGGTCCTCTGGCCAGCCACCAATCACAGTAATCATGGGGCCCCAGCTTGGTGGAAGAGCCATGAGGAGAATCATCCCCTGCATGTCGGCTTCAAGGCTCCAGCCCATGTTGCTGGCTTGCTGAAGGAGAGTCTCAAACTGCTGCAAGAATTTTAGGACGTCCTCGCCTTCAGTCAGCTGCATCCTCAGCAACTTTTGGAGGATGAACAAACGGTTGGCGAGGGAGTCACTCTGGTAGACCTTGCATAGTTTCTTGTATGCCTCAGCTGCGTTTGTGAGGNGAAGATCACGGTCATCAACTATGATTTCAAACTGCCACTTCCAGAGCGAGAACCCTGTCCCATCAAATTTAGGAATTGGCGCATGAATGCCACTCCCTGCCTCTACTGTGGACGTCACAGCTCCAGTGGTGGCCACAGGTGTGCTGGTCCACGAGCCTTCCTCGATGGCACTCTTGCCTTTCTCCTCGACGGTAGGTGGAGCCATGGTACCTGCGGTTGAGGTGGATCTGCTTCCGTTGAGGCCGCTCTGCTACACCTGCTATTGATGCTGATGTCAGGCTGATGGAGCCGATGTCAGGCTGATGAGAGGTCTTGGACGGAGGTCCGAAGAGGAGCACCAGGGGGTGTGATAGAGCGTCTGCGCTCCTCACGTTTGCTGAGCTAATGAGCAACCTGTATGCTTTTTGCAACCAAGTCTCACACTAGGCGTGGGCCCATAACCCTTTTGTTATTCCTGAGTCACGTGGCCTGAGGCTCCGGTCTAGAAAACAGCGCCGACACAATGGCAACTGCCGACCGTCCAAGGGAATTTCACCCAAGGATCACGATCACCCCCAAGGAATTAACTATGCCTCTGGTGAGACCTAGCTACCCAGGTGCTTTCGCTCAAGGTCTTAGGGGCTCCCGCCCTCTAAGCCTTCTTCTTCCTTGGTGTGAGAGCCCAACAAATTAAGTCAGCACTCTCACACGAGCAAGATTACAACCACCTTAGCAGTTCATATCAAGCTCAGTCTCAAGCGCACAGCTCAAACAAGAGACATCAAGTGAAGGAGTAGTTGAGACAATGGCAAGTACAAGGCATAAATAGCTAAGGAGTGCCTTTGGCAGCCGAAGCGCACGCGCCTCGGCTAACCCGAAGCGCGCGCGCCTCGGCCGATGTCACTCCTTAAATTAAGGAGGTCATCCCCTCAATCAGGGAAGACATCCCCTGATCCAAGGCACATCTTGCATCTTCCAATCCGACCGTTGGATCAGCCCGAAACTTGGACAGCTGACAGTTTGACACCTGCTCTTTCCATCGGTACGGTCAGATTGACAATCTGAATAGCCATCATCAGAAAAACCCAGGGGACTTATCCTTGAACAAGGACAGTGCATGCCTGGTCTGTTGGACCGGACCCAGGGGACTTGCTCCACATGAGCAGTGCATGCCTGGTCCGTCCACTACTCGCCAATTCTGGAGACTAGTGGCCAAGGGGCATTCAAACAACAACAATGGATACTAGTAAGGACATTTCAAAGTGAGGAGCAGAGAAACATTAGAAGGACACCGAGATCAACGTTGGGCCTCTTGTGATTNTGGACGGAGGTCCGAAGAGGAGCACCAGGGGGTGTGATAGAGCGTCTGCGCTCCTCACGTTTGCTGAGCTACTGAGCAACCTGTATGCTTTTTGCAACTAAGTCTCACACTAGGCGTGGGCCCATAACCCTTTTGTTATTCCTGAGTCACGTGGCCTGAGGCTCCGGTCTAGAAAACAGCGCCGACACAATGGCAACTGCCGACCGTCCAAGGGAATTTCACCCAAGGATCACGATCACCCCCAAGGAATTAACTATGCCTCTGGTGAGACCTAGCTACCCAGGTGCTTTCGCTCAAGGTCTTAGGGGCTCCCGCCCTCTAAGCCTTCTTCTTCCTTGGTGTGAGAGCCCAACAAATTAAGTCAGCACTCTCACACGAGCAAGATTACAACCACCTTAGCAGTTCATATCAAGCTCAGTCTCAAGCGCACAGCTCAAACAAGAGACATCAAGTGAAGGAGTAGTTGAGACAATGGCAAGTACAAGGCATAAATAGCTAAGGAGTGCCTTTGGCAGCCGAAGCGCACGCGCCTCGGCTAACCCGAAGCGCGCGCGCCTCGGCCGATGTCACTCCTTAAATTAAGGAGGTCATCCCCTCAATCAGGGAAGACATCCCCTGATCCAAGGCACATCTTGCATCTTCCAATCCGACCGTTGGATCAGCCCGAAACTTGGACAGCTGACATTTTGACACCTGCTCTTTCCATCGGTACGGTCAGATTGACAATCTGAATAGCCATCATCAGAAAAACCCAGGGGACTTATCCTTGAACAAGGACAGTGCATGCCTGGTCTGTTGGACCGGACCCAGGGGACTTGCTCCACATGAGCAGTGCATGCCTGGTCCGTCCACTACTCGCCAATTCTGGAGACTAGTGGCCAAGGGGCATTCAAACAACAACAATGGATACTAGTAAGGACATTTCAAAGTGAGGAGCAGAGAAACATTAGAAGGACACCGAGATCAACGTTGGGCCTCTTGTGATTGAGATATAGGTACCTATTGTCGCTAAGCTCAAACTTGTTGAGAGCATGGCTAATCACCTAGTGTTCCACATCAGTCGGTTTAAGCCCTACCGCAACCCAAGAAAGTACTTCCAGTCAAAAACATGTCGCTGCTGCATCGTATCAAACAAGAGGATGACACAAATGCAACGTCAAAGATGTTTTGAGACACTGTTGTAGTGGAAAATGCATGGAGTATCTGGTGTGATGATAGTTTTGTGGCGCTTTTCATAACAAATTGGAGCCCTACGACAACCTACAATACGATTATGAGATTATTACTGTTATTGTTAGATCAATAGTTATCATTAGATTCATGGTCATTTAAGACATGAAAAACCTACTTCTTGCAAGGCACGGAGACATTGTGACTAAAAGGAGGGAGTATCATGTCCTTTACATACACAAGATTGTAAACTTGGCCCATGGATATTCCATTTATTGCCTAGCATACGTTGACCTCTAGATTTGTATGCTGAACAACGAAGGACATTTTGGCCTCCTATCCCAACCTCAGGTATGATGTTATGGAAGGTCTTGACAGGTTTGACCACTTCCCAGAAGTCTCAAAAGTGCTATTGTGAACCACATCAATGTTTTATTACTATATAGTTGCCAGCATTGAGTTTTGTTATGACGCACCTCAGTATTCACAAAAAGCTCGTACTCCTTGGTGGAGTTTTTTAAAGCAGCCTCTATTGATGTGGTGTCACATGTGTTGCTCAACGTGAGCATCCAAGACATTAAGTATGCCTCTGTATTCTCTTTTCTATTGTATGTCTGTGCTTGACAGTTCTGATATGCATCGTCAAAGTACACTTTAGTCTCATTGCTGATTATCCAACCCTCCCAAATCCTTCAAAATTCTTCTTTTTGATACCTTATCGCGATGATCCATCTGCCTTCTTTGTAGCACAACAGAACTTTCATACCGGGAAGAACGTCGGTGGGCAAAGCGTGTACATACAATAGCAGAAGCAAGAAAGAGACATGCTTACAATTATGGCCCACCACCCGTCGATTTTGAGATTTTCATACCGATTGGCCAAAGGAGTTCAGGTCACCTAAGTCAACCTTTGTTGTTTTGTTTTAGAAACTTCTAACACGATTGGCCTTTTCAAAAAGTGTCAGAAGAACTATCACAAGATTTTGATGTTTCAATAGTATTCATCAACTTATCATCGACGCTAGGCTTTTTCAAAGTTGCACGTTGATGTTCTCAATCCCTCAAATTCTTAGTGGAGTTTCTTGAAGCATCGTCTAACGGTGTCACATGCGTCGCTCAATTTGAGTGTCCAAGACTCCAGGTTAGGGTCCTTATTGTTTCTGATAATTTCCTTATGCGTTCGATACATCAAAAATTTTCCATTGAGTTAAACCTTCTGGTATGTGTTAGTTATCCAAATGTGCTAATTCTTTCAATCGTCTTCTGATCCATGCATTCAACATGTGAGCCATCCATGTGCCAATCGGCATAACACTTGGTGTTAGAGCACAATTGCATTAAAAGATCAGCTGAAAGCATTACCCCAATGCGACAGCATTGAACAAGAAATGTGTACACCTTTGCTTGGAGAAGATTGTAGACTTCGCAATGACAAAGGAAAACGGAGCAAGCAAGAAGAAAAGTTGATAGGTATGGACCTTGGGGGTGGAAGATTAGCATCACGCACTCCACAAGGCTCTCCAAGAGAACCAGGCAACATCGGCAGACTTTGCGGTGAATGACATGACTCTGATGTCGCCGATGGCCAATCTGGTGACAAACCCCTCTGGCCCGCCAAACCCATTGCCTCCGCCATTACGTGTGGGGATAACAAGTTATGGTTAATCATCCCTTGTTAATGAACTGCGTAATGTTTTACATGACATGTGTATTACCTTTAGTGCTTGGAAATTAACTAGTGTGAACACAATTCAACATACACAATCTACGTGGTGACTTTTTCTTAAATACTTTGAAAATTGTTTTCACTCTGTTTGGAGGTTCATTAACTACATGAATTACAACTATTGATTTATGTGGGATTTGTAAGATAACATAGTTCTGTCCATAAAAATGCTTTTGGGTGCGACACAACTTTGTAGCCACATGTTCAAGAAACGCACCCCATCACTAAGCAGTACTTCTTACAGCAAGAAATTGTATTACATGATTACGTTCGATTTTCTTGACAAAATGATCATGTCTTTTGCTCAACTCTTTGAAGCTCGTGGTGTTCCTCCTCCCCCCCCCCCCCAAAGTTGCTTGAGTGTATCTGGGCAATGTATTGTGGAGTATATTGTGGAGACACGAACTTTTAGAACTTGTGTATTCCATTTGCAATCCCCCCCCTCCGCTCTCCCTCCAGAGACATTGAGTACACTTGGATAGTGTAGTAGGGAGAATATGTGTAGAATTATAGCATGTTACAACTTGTGCATGTTTTCATGACAATGTGTTATGAATACATAAGTCACAAAATTCAATACAACCCAACAACACATTCCAATACACCTCCCCATTACACTTTTGACCTTTGGGGGAGAGGGGCTGAGCTACCCCCTCCCCCACCCCTTGAAGTACCTCGAGTACATCTAGGGAGTGTATTGTAGAGTGTATTGTGAATACAAAAACCTTTAGAACTTGTGTGTTTTATTTGTCATCTCTCCCCCTCCCATTCTAAAACACACGAAGTGTATCAAGGTAGTTTTGCGGGGAGTGTATGATACATTTCTAGCAATCTACAACTTTACATTTCTACAACAATACATCATGTGTACATAATTCACAAAAATTGACGTACCCCAGCTACACATCCCCCCTCCCTCCCCCCTCCCCCAAAGTACCTCAAGTGTGTCTAGGGAGTTTATTGTAGAGTGTATCGTAGAGACTTGAGCATTTAGAACTCGCGTTTTCTGCTTGTATTCTTGCATCCCCCCTCCTCAAAACAAATCAAATGTACTAGGGTAGTGTAGTGGAGATTGCATTGCATAAATCTAGCAATCTACAACTAATGTAAGTTTCTACAAAAACTTGTCATGAATACATAAGTCACACAAATCAATGTATCCCAGCTATACACTCTAATACATCCTCCCAATTCACTTTCAACTTTTGGGAGGGGGGACATGAGCTATCCATCCCCCCCTTTAGTTACCTCAAGTGTTTTTGGGGAGTGTGTTTTTTAATGTAATATGGAGACACATACTTTTTTAATAATTGTGTTCCACTGTTTATCCCCCCTCCCCCCCTTAAAACACATGAAGTGTATTGGGGTAGAGTAGCGGGGAGTGTCTTATAGGTGTCTAGCAATCTACAACTTGTGTTATTTTCTATGAGAATATGTCATGAATACATAAGTCACAAAACTGATCCCAGTTACAAATCCAAGTTGCATCCCAGTTACAAATCCAATACACACCCCCAATGCACTTTTGACTTTTAGGAGGGAGGGGAGCTATCCACCTGTCCCCCTCCTCAAGTACCTCGAGTGTGTACCGGGAGTGTATTGTAGAGTGTATTGTAGGGAAACAAACTTTTAGAACTTGTGTATTCCACTTGTCGTCTCCCCCCCCCCCCCCCTCCTGACATAACGAGCGAGCCCATCCTGTATTGGACAACAACAATCCTTGATTGTTGCTCGCACGACAGTGTTTCTCTCGCACAATCTGCAGTCAAAATTTCACAGATGCAATGACCGACCTACTGCAGCCACAAACAACTACTCCACAAAATGAATAGCTCACTCAAAGAGACCGCACAAGGGAGGAAGACAAGACATTGTCTGGTCAGTTGAAACAAACCTAACACTAGAAATGTTCAAGCACAAAAGGTGTCACCTTATGAAAAGGCATACATTTCACTGACTATCTTTAAATATGTGAGAAGAATTATTCCTTAGATAAACTCTCAGGACATGGAAGCTTAACGTAAGCTCGTTGAAAACTCCAAAAGTTGTCTACACTGAAATGTTTGTGTATCCAGGATTTACATGAGGATTCTATGAAGCTTTCTTGTACATGGTTGCATGTTTCATAGAAACCTCCTCAACATATGTTCTCCTTTTGTACACTGGATCATGAGTGTATGCTTTTGCGGTGATTGACCATAAATGGGGATGCCATCTGCCATGATGGGAGGAGGCACCAGTCTACAGGCTTGCACAATGAAGATTTATACCAGAAGATGTCAGGACTGGGTGCCTCAACAACCATTTTCTCCAAAAACTGATTGCAACTACATAGGAGCTTCTGAGTACCCATGAATGGTAAGCGATGCTCATCTAGAGGAACAAACAACTCTCAAGTGAATGCCAATTCCACCTATAATGTTGGAGTCTTTTAATCCCGCATAACTGAAAGGGTCAACGGTTTGGATGTGGCTGATGATTTTGGAGGAGTAACTCACTATTGTTAGGGTCAAGAAAAAACAAGCGATGATTGAACTCACAGCCTTTTTTTTGTGTAGTACAATGGTGTTCTGATCTAGACTATGCAATGGTTGTAGGAGGCCAACAGAGCTGGATCAACGACTCATGTAACCCCTCTCACATCACCATCCGCATGGATTCTATCTCTTGAGCAATTAAATCTGATGTGGCAAGATTGTTTGAGTCCATCTAAGAACTACAATGACTTTGCACGCGCCACCCTTTCCTATTATAGAAAACTGAATGAAAAATCCAAATCATAATACAAGATTTAATGCTTGCATCATTAGTATGAAATGGTGGATTACAAACAGTGTTGTCATAAAGTTATCACCGACATGAACATGGTCCCTAAAGAATTACGTTTTCACTGTAGTAACAGCCTCAAACAAGAAATTTGGCAAGAGATCGCAATACCGTACTCCCAGCTAAATTCGGAATGTAAATAATCTTTTTTTTCTGTGACTGACCCATAAATGTGTTCTGACCTCCTAGCCAGTGAGCAGAAGTTAGTCCTAACTTTGATTTGAAAGTTGCTGTTCCTAAGATTAGTTCGAATCCGCACAAATTTCCTCAGTGATGGCAATCCTCCGGCGAACGTGCGCAAGCGGTTTGCAGCCCAAGGTAGATTGGGGGGGGGGGGGGGGGGGGTTGGGGGGTGATCCGCGCATTGGTGTGGCAAGAAAACATCTTAGATTCCACCAAATCCAGCAAACATGTGCCACACAAATGTCAACTTGGATGTACAAGAACTAAACTGGGTACCAAGCTACAGTCCCACATGCTCCTCATCGTCCAGTAGGACTATGTCCCCTAGGAACTGGCCGCGGCCCAAGAACTTGCACAAATCCATCAGTTGTAGCTCTTGGGTGTGGATTCCGTCGTATCCACATTTAGACCAAGTTGCATGGAAAGTGTCCTCCACTCCTCTCATTCATTCCCACAACTCTAGCATCCACTCTAGCAGGTTGATTTTCATTCCTTTTTTGGGGAAGTGAATCTGTGGGTTTGCCTTAGACTCTGTGGTCATCCAGTGTGAGAATCGCTCCGTGATACAGGACTTGAAGGGCCTTTGGAGGTCCACGTTGGCGGGCTACACCTTAGAGATGCAGCCCATCGGGATGTTCACCAGGACCATGTAGAAACATTGAGCCTTGAGCCACGTCCGCAATGCCTCCGTGCATTGCGGATTCCATGCATCTACGAGCATGATGCATGGCTTGGCACCGGGATCCTTCCCCATGGTCGCGTACTTGCGCCGATACCATGGGTGAAGCACATGGCAAAAGTACTCTCGGCATAATTATGGGGCTCGTCTACCCCATAATTATGCATCTGCATCAGTTCCTTGGCCCTTACGGCATGTGGACCGGATGGTTGGAAAGTGGTGGTCATGCCAGCCAAAGTAACCTGCACCAGCAACAAACTTATGTTAACCTCCATGTCTAGGAGGCGGGAAAGACATGGTAAAGAGTGAAAACACAAAGCAAACACCCTCTTACCTGCATTGGAAACATCTCTCCCACCATGGACGAGGCCACCACGGCGGAAAACTGGCGCTTATTGTCAGTGGCGACGATGGGCACCTCCTTGCTCCCGATCGGGGTCCACGTTTTGTTGCGGGAGGGGAAGACCATAACTCTTGAGTGGTCACCGTTAATGATGAATTTGCGTGCCATGCTATACCTGGCTACGATCTCCACGATCTGGGTCATGAGGTCGCGGACGCGTTGATCGTAGTCCGCTGGACATCTTTGGGCAGTGGTTGTGCGCGCCCGCCATGACCATCCTAATCCTTTTCCATGAAGTCGTGCATCCAAGCTTTGCTAAACAAGATCATGCCGCTGTTCTTGCAGAGCTCCTCTTGACACTTGTCTTTGACGATGCAACAAAGGGCGGACTAGGCGATGAGGGAGAAAATGGGCATGCCAATCTGGCAGAGGTGGTCAAGCTCTAATACGACAGCTTCAACAACGTGTGGATTTTGGTCGCGGAAGCCATGGTGGCCATGCATGCCGGGAGGGAGCAAGCCGTCCTGGGTGACGTCAAGAATCGGCTCAAGACAAGCCTTCCTTACGGCCTCCACGATGTCTTCCCACAGATGCTTGGTTCCACGCTTGTACCACCCGCACAAGGTGCTTATGACAAGATTGTTGCATGAGAAATTTCCACCAGGGCCTCGTCACACACGCTGGAGGTGCGCCATGGCAATGTTGATGTTTGTGCTCTTCCGCATCGCATCATGGATGTGTTGGAAGTGTCCATAGCCAATCCAGTTGACATAGCTGCCCCTGTTGGTCGCGGCGGAGCATGTGGTGGAAGTGGCACTACACGAGCTTTAGGCCTTGAGCCGGGCGTGATGGTCTTCAACTGTCCGGCACCACCAAAGATGTCATGGTGTGCGTGTGTCGTCCGCGGACGGCTGACCGGGCGCGCAAGTACAGGCTCACGAGGTGGGAGACGCTCCACCTCGCGTTGGACGTTGGCAAAACGCTCCTCACGTGAGCACCTAGCAAAGTAGCACGTGATTGTGTTGGGATTGGCCAAGATGTTAGAATGAGTGTTGGATCACAGCTTGAGAACTTGAAGTGCTAAGAGCAGCCTCAGCGATGCGGGTGCTGTGTTTCTGCAAGCCTCGGCTTGACTGTGCCGATAGAGGAAGGGAGGGCGGGAGAGGCTAGAGTAGCTTGCTTACGGCCGTGAACAACGCAACAACATTGATAAGCTAAGATTGAGTTGTGCAGTTTTATTTCCCAGCCCAAATTGAATGTTCAAACTTGGGAAGCAAGGCGATGGGCAGGCCCTCATTACCGAGGTACAGAGGTTTTGAACGGGATGTTTTGAATCAATGAGTGAGTGTACATACTTGATTCTCCTAGACAGTATCTCAACATTAGACCCTGGGTGCTCGAACTAATGTGAGCAAAAATTCCTATGCAAATGACCTTTTGAATCCAGCTGGGAGTACAGTCTTTGACACTGAGGATGAACTTCCATAAATTACTGTAGCAATTCATCACATAGAAAGTGCTGATTACAATTATCAGATGTTGGAAAATGAAAGCTTGTGACTTGAAAACCGTAATCCATATCATGGTAATGAAAAGTCACTGCCGGCAAAGACCTCGTCTTGGATGGAGATCAACACCGTCAATCAACGTGACAAAAAACTATGCTAGACATGTATGAGGCTGGTTCATTTCTTGTGCCAGAAAAGGGCAAAAACACGCCAAAAGGGAGGGATCACTGGGGAAAACCAAGGAGGTAGAAATTTACAAAGGGCAGGACAGAGAACCTCACGTCCGATAAGGAATTTCTACACCGTCCGGTCACCCATTTGAACAGCTCTCAGCACCACTGACTAGGGTTCCTGCTATAGCAAACTTTGATGAGAGATGTGAGTGCAACCAACCAATGACACTGCAATTAGTCCAACCGAAGAGTTGCAAAATTCATAACATGGTATCGGCCCTACAGAGGAGCTTATCACAATTTTTTATGTAACGCAATGGTTCAAAAGTTGGGTTTGGACCTGAAAAATGGGTGTTGAAAGGAAAACGTTGATGGATGACCGCATGTTTGTTCATTTTACAAACCTCCATGAGTGTAAGTCAGAGAACAGCATAATGCAACAATGTAAAGAACCTTTCCTCTGAGTAACCATTAAATCAATCTCTACCAACATGTCCCATACTAACACAGTCCATGCGTGGACTCGATCAGTGGCGGAGTCTACGTCAACATTAATGGCAAACGGTAATGCCCGCCTCTGATTGAGCGACCCATGATGCACTGGTAGTTGCAAGAAGTACCAGAGGGGGACGTAGTTTAGGAAGTTGTAGCAAATTAAAGCCCATGAATGTAGCCAACATGTTTGAATGTGGTCAAGTTGTATCCTAGAATGCAGAGCTCAAGCGTGGTTAATCTAACTGGAACCAAGTGAAGCAATTTGGATTACAATTACAAAAAAAAAAAAGAAATCTTTTGCTCTGCACCTCATCACTGTGAACCACCTACGTTCCGCTTGGTGTAACATATGTGAACCATCCATGTTCGCTCGGTGCAACTGTTACGTCACAAACCCAGATGAGTCCCTAAATTCCTGGCCCACTGTGCATTGAACTCAAGATCTTTGTTTCGTTATGCCTAGGGCATTTTGGCCACCTCCCTTGATCCCCAGTGTTTCCGCTTCTAAAGGTTGTGACACATTTGACCACTTTTTAGGGGGTCGACAAAAGTGTCACAAACTGTACCGATACTTGAATGTTATTTGTTTGACTTCTCAACGCTTCTAGAGTTTTATAAATCCGCACCTTGATATTATCAAAAATCCCCAAATTCTTGGCAGAGTTTTTCAAAGTGACCACTTAGGACACAACGTCGCACGCATCACTCGACTCTAGCACCCAAGACCCAATCTATGCCTCATTGTGATTCTTGTTTTTGAATATGTGCACTAAACATGTTCGACACTTTTCATCAAAGTACACTTGTTTATTAATACATAGTGTCCAACTGTCCCAATTCTTCAAGTCGTCTTTTGCTCTATACAACATCCTTGTGAGCCATCCACGTTCCAGTCATTGCAACACTTGGTATCAGAATGTTGCGACGCTGGAGGGACAGCTAACACATGAGTATACAAGGCGAAAACTCTGCATGATTCTTCAGCACATCATCAACATTGACAAGTTTGCAGACCTCATGACAACAACGATGAGCCGAGCAAGCGCACCTAACAACAAGTAGTAGCAACCGATGAAGACTCCTGCGATAGAGGATCATCAGCACGTGGTCAACAATACTCAGCAGGAAAACCAGGTAAGAGCTACAAATTTTGTAGCAAGTGGCACAACACGGACGACCCCAATGGCCAACACGGTGACAGGCTCCTTGGGCTTGGCAAACCCTTTGTCTCCCATTGCCCGCCAGGGCAACACCTAGCACGATGGGAGGTACCAACTGGCACGTTTGTATTAATGAGTATGTGTACCAAAAGATATTGGGATTCAAGATCCTCAACACCCATTCACTCCAAGAAGTTGACGTGGCTGTGGAGATGCTTCAAATGTGTGTGCGTGGGAAACACTACTCGTTGAGACAAATTTTTAACTCTCGAGCAAGCACCAAATCCAATCAACACTCCCTGAGGCATTTGATCCTGCAAAATCTAAGGGACTAAAGGTTTGGATGTAGTTAATGAGTTTAAAGGTGTACTTCACCACCATAGGGGTTGAAGACAACAACAAAACGAACTCGTGGCATTGATTTTGCATGGCACAGCTTCAAGTTGGTGGTCTGACCTTAAGATCATCCAATGGCAGTAGGAGATCGGCGGAGCCAGATCAGGGACTCACATGACTTCTCCTACATCGTCCATTACAAGCATTCAACCTCTCAAGCAACTCAATCCGATGTGGCATGACTCACTGCATCCACAGGAAAATTGGACGGAATTCGCGCATGCCATACTCGCATACTTTGGAAAGATGAACAAGAAATCTGATGCACGATGTAAGCTATAACACTTGTGTCAGCATTCCAGCATGGCATAGTGCTCATGGAATTTGTATGAATCATTATCGGCAGTCACCTTGCCCCTACTCAGCTGTGTTTCACTACAAGAGTTTCCTTGAACAAGGCGTGAGATGAGCAGTTACCATCTTCCACATCCAACATGCCCATTCACAAATAATCACGATAGAGAATTGCATCAAAAACACTGACTACAACACTCGAATGCATGAATCCAACTGCTAGCGAACTGAAGGCCACAATCCATAACGTTGCAGAGGGAATTCACAGTTGACAGAAATCTCTTCTCCCATGGAGATTGACTTCGTCAATCAACAGGATCAACAGATATGGTGAAATTGTAGAAAACCGGGGTACATCTCGCACAATTGTTAGAATGATACTAGTATTGAAAAAGGGGGAAAGTTGTAGAGAAACAATGAGGAATCTGGAAACGAAAAAGGATAGGAGCAATTGGTAAAACTCCTATCCCAACGGGGAAACATAGGCCAACCAATCGTCCACATGAGCAACTTCCACCGTCGCAGACGATGGTTCGTGAGATCACAAAGTTGGACGAGGGATACAAGGGCAAATGACTGGTGATATTACTATGGGTATAGCCAAGGGGTTTACAAAGTTGCAAAACAATACATGCACTACTGGAGGAGCTGTTCACAATATCTTAAACAAAGGAATGCTTCAAAAGCTGGGTTTGTAAATCAAACCGAAGGTGTTTGAAGGCTAAACCGGCAATGGCTGACTACATACCCATACACTTTGTGGACGTTTCCAAATACAAATCAGAGATTGACACAAAGTGAAGCTCTGGAGACATTTTCCAATGAGTGACCACAAAATCATCATCGGACAAGATTTCATGTATTGACATAATCTGCTGTTAGACTGGAACATCTGAGAAATGTACTTTAGCATTAATGAAAGAAACAGACACCTACCTCTGATTGAGTGACCCATAACACATATTTGGTTACAAGAAGCAATAGAGGTAGAAGTAGCAAAGGAAGTTGTAGTCCCAAAACACAACCAATATCACTGTACATGGCTAAGAGGTACCTGGGACATGGAGCTCAAGCATGGCTTGTCCACATGGAGACCGGAGAAGCGAGTGAGGTCACAGTTGTCGAGGTAACCACATCAACCCCGGCATTTGTTAAGTGGAGCAAAAGCGTGCCTTGTGCAATGTGGAAACCAGGGATGTGGAAGTTATTGTGGCAGTATGTGCAACCACGTTGGCATCAACACCTTACAAGTTTGTAGCTATTTGGGAGGAGATTACAGCCCTCATCGAGGAGTTTCAAAGAGTTTTTTGGGACATACTGTTCCAACAATTACCTTCCTAATATAGCATCGATCACTAGATAGTCCTAAGTCCAACCTCAAGATCAAAGGTCAATGGGAACTATTGGATGAGGGACCACGAGCTGACCAAACTCAAGTAGCAGTGGAAAAGATGTTCGGTCAGGGATTCATTAGGACATCCACCTCATCCTACGCAACACCTTTACTTTCTTGAAAAACAAAATTGGTGAGATGCATATGTGCATGGATTACTGGGCGTTGAACGACATGACCATCATCGTCCCCTTCTCCAAGCAAACAAACTTTTTGAAAAACTCTATGGGGAAAGATTTCTCACCAAAACGGACAAACACAATGGCTATCACTACATCTGCAAACTCTGATAAGGACATAGGAAATACAATGTTTCGTGCCAAAAACAGGCACTTCAAGTTCACGGTTATGTTGTTTGGACTCACAAATGCCCCCACAAGATGGTGGCTATGGAAAAACCATTTTGTCCATACCTCGACGGCTTTGTCATCATGGATCTCGATGATATTTTGGTGTACAACCATTTCCCGGACAAGCACAATGGATATCTCTGTAAATATCTTGAGATTCTTCAAAGAGAGAAGTTATACAGAAAACTCTTAAAATGCTACTTTGATTATTATTCAATCAAGGTTTGGGGCCACATCATCGACAGTGGTCGGATCACCATGGACCCTAAGAAAGTGGAGACTGTTAGTGATGGGCTGATACAGACTAACGTTTGGGACATACAGGTATTCTCAAAATTCTATAACTACTATCCTTCATTTGTGAAGGAATACGCCCAGGTGTTAGTGCCTCTTTGTGATCTCACTCGTAAAACTACCGAGTGGAGTTGGGAAGAGAGCGAGCAAGAGACATTAACTTTTTGATAAACGCTCTGACGGTGGACTACATCATGACTACCAACGCGTCCGATGTAGGAATCGGAGGCATCTCTTCAAAGACAATAGTGGTGGAGACAAACAAGTTGTGTACATGTGGGACGGACCTCACCTATGAGGTAGACGAGACCAAAATGCTTGCAGGTGTCCTCGCATCCAAGATATGGCGGTGCTATTTGGAATGCCGATGATGCATCGTCCGCATTGATAATCACACACTCAAACATCTCAAGACAACCAAATCTGACATGCCAGAAAACTCGATTGGTGGAGTTCCCCGAGTCTAAATTCGATCAAGACATCGAGTACTAGCCTGGGAAAAGAAATCCAGCTGATGCTCTCAGTCCTCAACCAAAACTAATGGCCCAAAAAAGCACGTAGTCCATCAAATGAGACCCGTACCTGGCAAAACTGTTTGCAAAGGGCTACGAGGAGTTTGGTGAGTAGGAAAAAACCGGATTTTGGTTCGACAACAAATACTGGTGATGACGATTCACTCCTCAAGTCGCCGTACCACCAAAGGAGGAGTTGCGACTGATGCTATTGCAACAATGCCACGACACGGGTCCAAGTGAACACTTCAATGAGGACAAGACTCTAAAGAAGCAGGTAAAATGTTTTTGATGGGACAATATGCATACCGATATGGCTGCATCACGTATATCATGCGACTCATGTAAGGGACGAAAATCGCACCGCGCGAGGCCACTTGGACTGCTACAACTGCTCCCTCATTCAACGGAGCCGTGGGTTGACATCAGCATGGACTTCGTGACAAGATTGCCCGTCACTTTGGAGCAATATGACACTATCCTCGTAGTGGTGGAAAGATTTTTTATTTTTTGTATTCTTTTTGGACAACAACCACCGTCAACGCAGAGTATAACATGGATGTTCCTAAATCAGATGGTGGAGCTACATGGCGTGCAACGTACCATCATCGAATGGCCACAAGCAGGTTTTGGCGCAAAAGCATGTTTTGACGCATCATGGTAGACGGATTGAGCTATGAATGGTGTTCCCTTCTCAGACTGAAATGCTGCCGGAAAAAATCCGGCAGCATTTCCCCTGCATTGGCGTGCATGGGGGTCCGCCGGCGTTGTCTGGCACCTGTACGCCAGTCTTCTGCTGCAGCTGCTACGCTCTGGCTCAGATACCAAGCTCGAAACCTAAGCAGCAGGTTGGGGCAGCATGCGCTGTCGATGCAACGTGCGGGCTTCCACGCTCGTTGCTTAAGTCTCCTGCCCCCTCGGTCTACTGCTATAGAGACTAAGTTTGGAAGCTGTGGGTTTGTTACTGAGAAGTGCGCGCACCAGTGTTAGCGCCAGAAAGCAGCTGAAAACTGAAAGTAACTGATTAGCAATGAAGAATAAGCAACAATGGGAGACCCCTCCAAGTTCTAGCTCCCCCCCACTAGTGTAGAACTTGTTACTCGGCTAACCAGCCAATCATAAAATAGTGCTAGACCTATTTTCTGGCAGGCAGGGTTTTCTCGGTGAGCCCTGCCAGACGCTCTACAGCCCAAAACCCGGGCGTCGTCCGTATTGCCTGAAAACTGGACCATACCATGATACCGACGTTGCAAACGCATTCATGCGGTCAGAATCAGCTAGAAAAATAGCTACAAGAAGTTATGGTTGCACAAACCCAGGCAATACCTAAGACAGTCAACGATGCCAAACAGGACCATACAATAGGAGACATGGACCCTAGGCATCGCAGGGTGCTACAGACGCAATGTCACAGCCAGACATAGCGCTAGGTGCATGCAGACAACATGTGCAATGGCAGTGACTGCCAGCGGCCCGACCACAGAGGACGCCTGCCGATGGAGCTGAGCGCATCGCCAGAGGAGGAGGGTCCAGCAACGGATGAAGGGGCCTCAGTGTGCGTCGACTCCACCGAGCAACACTCCAGCGGCTTCAAGTCTCGCCGTCAGTCATCTGCACGCTAATGTACACAAGCCGGGAGGACACAACAGAGTACAATGAGAGATGCACGAAAACCAACACTCCCCCATGAATCACAGGCGTAGTGCACATGTACGGGTAGAGACACAGTCAACGACCGAATTCCCCCAGGCCAAGCAGAGACGCAAGCAGAGACAGAGAGATTCACTCACACACGCATGCCGACTGAACTCATAGCTTTCTTGAACGAGTGGCGCTTCAGTGCCTTGGTCAAGAAGTCAGCCAACTGTCGTGCTGTCTCAATCCACACGATGCTGACGTTGCCGTCATTCAACAACAAACGCACATAGTGATACTCAACATTGATGTGCTTTGTGCGTGTGTGATGCACGCCGTCATTATCGGCGATGGCCATGGCACTCTCATTGTCAGAGTGCAATGTGATGGGTGTGACGGACTGAAGCAACTCGGACAACAGACGACGTAACCACACACTCTCACACGCGCCTGAGCCAAGAGCAACATACTCGGCCTTAGCAATGCTGCGTGCCACTACGCCAGGACACAACTGTGCCGCCAATCAGAAAGATCCAGCCTGTACGACTCTTACCGTCTGCTCTGCCGGCCCAGTCACTATCGGTGTAGCCCACCGCGACAACAGACGGCTGATGGCGGAACATGAGACCTCGCCGAGGAGTCGAGACAACATAGCGCAATACTCGGATCACGGCCTCGTAGTGGAGGTGACGCGGCTCCTGAGAGAACTGGGCTGGGAGGTTGACGGCAAACGCGATGTTTGGGCGCGTCGTCGTCGCAAGGAACATCAGTGACCCGATGACTCGCAGGTATGTGGTCACATCAACTGGCTCCCCCACAACGGCTGGGTCTGGACTCTTCAGCTTCGCCTGGCTATCGGGTGACATGGGTGAGGATGCGCTCGGCACGAGTGGCAGATCCTCCGCAAAGCGGGTGGACAGTGTCTGCACATAGGCGCCTTGGTGGATTTGCAGGATGCCCTGGGAGCGATCATGCTCGAGCTCCATGCCCAGGAAGACTCTGACAGACCCAAGGTCCTTCATCTGGTAGGTGGCGTGCAGCAGATCCTTGACACGCTGGATGGCAGCCGTGTCTGGCAACGCAATGAGCAGATCATTGACGTAAACCAGAACAGCGGCAAAGGTCTGGCCTTGCGGACTGAAAAACAGTGTGGGGTCAGCGGTGCTGCGCAGGAGCCCGCCACCAAGGAGCGTACTGCTGATTTCTTAGATCCAGCACCAAGGCGACTACCTCAGGTCATAAAGGGCCTTACGCAGTCACTAGAATCTCCCAGTGCCATCGTCGAAGCTTGGGGGTTGCACCATGTAGAGCTCCTCACCCTCCAGTGAACCATGGAGAAAAGCGTTTCTCACATCCATCTGATGCAGCTCCCACCCATGCTGGGAGACCAAACTGAAGAGTGCCCGACTAGTGGAGAACCGGCTAACTGGGGCAAAGATCTGGTCGTAATCAACCCCTAGAATCTGGGAAAACCCCTTGGCTGTAAGGCAGGCCTTGTACTTGTCCAAGGACCCATCGGGCTTCCACTTGCGCCGAAAGACCCACTTGGCGCCGATGGCCTTCCGACCTGGGGGAAGGTCGACGAGGTCATACACATGGTGCTGTCGGATAGCGACGAGCTCATCGGCATAGGGAGCGTCCCAGTGTGCGGCCTTAGGAGAGGCTCATGCCTCGCGTAGGGTGTGTGGGTCCTCCGGGCATGATGTGGAGTGGATTGAAAGAGCGTGTGCATTGCGAGCCCCAGGTGGGATGCGCGCGAGTGCAGCCGCGACTGTGTACCGATGCTCATGATGAAGCATGGCGTAGCCCAGTGCGGAGCCCAGTTGAAGGTCTGTAATGATGGCCGAGGTGTTCAGGCCGAGGGCCTTGGTGCCAGGATCCCCACTCACGACCGTGGGAGCGGAGGAGACACGTGGAGCCACGGGGGGTCGCGGCGCCACGGAGCTCGGTGCGAGGGTCTGCGCTTTCACCGACGGTCTAGGTCGAAGGCTGCCGCCTGGGCCATGCGTGTAGCGTGGCAGGGCACATGATGACAATGAGTCCGTCGGGCTGATGGAGGCGGACGGGGTTGCTGGCCCGGAGCGGTCCACGGATGCAACCGGGGCTGTCGGCCCGGAGGGACCAGCGGACGCGACTAGGGCTCCTGGCCCGAAGGAACTAGCGGACGCGACTGGGACTGTTGGCCCAGAGGGATCAACGGACGCGACTGGGGCTGCTTGCCCGGAAGAACCAGCGCACGCGACTAGGACTGTTGGCCCAGAGGGATCAGCGGACATGGCTGGAGCTCCTAGCCCAGAGGGACCAACGGACGCGACTAGGGCTGCTGGCCCGGAGGGACCAGCGGACGCGACTGGGGCTGCTGGCCCGGAGGGACCAGCAGACGTGAGGGGGACTGCTCGCCCGGAGGGACCAGCGGACGCGACTGGGGCTGCTGGCGCGGAGGGACCAGCAGATGCGACTGGGACTGCCGGCTCGGAGGGAGTGAGGGATGTGGCACCCGGAAGCAGCAGGACAGAGGACGGACTCACCACTCCCCCACGCGACGGGATAGACACCAACGAGCCGGAGCAAATGAGGTTGCGAGGAAACTGGTCCTCGAAGAAGAGGGTGTCCCGGGACTCAACGATGCATTGCCGGGAGGGATCCCAGAAGCGCCAGGCCTTGGAGTGACGAGAGATACCAAGGAAGGTGCAGGGTCGTCCGCGAGGGGCGAGCTTGCCACCCTGCTGCGGGACGAGCAGCCACATAATGGCCACGCAGCCCCAGACGCAAGCCGGGCGGAGGTCAGCTCGCTGACCGCACAAATGCTGGTACGGTGTGGACTGACGGGGAAGGGGACCGTGGAGAATCCGGTTCGAGACCCAGGTCATGTAGGCCATGGCTTCAAAATGTAAGCCCGGGAGAAACCAGACTCGACCCGCATGGTGTGGAAGGCGTCGGCCATGGTACGGTTCCACCGTTCGGAGACACCGTTCTGGGCGGGTGTGTAAGGCGCGGACGTTTCATGGCGAATTCCACGGGAGGCGAGAAAAGTCGCGGCCTCACCCAGGTACTCACCATCACGATCGGAGCGAAAGCGGCGGAGAGAGCGGCCGCACTCGCGCTCCGCAAGGACAAGCCAGTCCTGGGTGGCGTGGGCGACATCGCTCTTCTGCCGAAGGCAAAAGATCCAGCGGTAGCGAGAAAAGTCGTCAGTGAGAGTGAGGACGTAGCGACCACGCTCGCTGACGGAATCGGTGGGGAGAGGACCCATGACGTCCAAATGGACAAGGTCAAGGGGGGCGGACACAGGGGAGGAAGACAAGGGATATGTGGACCGGTGCATCTTCCCCTGAGCACAGTCAATGCACTCAGTTGGGCACGGGAGGGGAAAAGTCTCCGGGTCAAGGCCTTTGGCCGGCTGGGTGCGGAGCATGCTATCTACGGCGGCAGAGTGGACGTGGCAGAGGCGGCGGTGCAAGAGGCGAGTGTGCTGAGGAGAAAGCGTACTGGTGCCAAACACATGGCCTGTGGCGGCCGACGGGGAGGAGACAGAAGGAGAGGAGGAGAGGCAAGGTACATGCCACAGGTTGCCACAGGCGGTGGCATGAAGCACAACAAGGCCAGACGGACGCAACGACACAGTGCCAACACCATGCGAGTGCACAATTTCCATGCTCATGCGGTCAAGGGCAGTGACGGACAGAAGGCTGAGCTTAAGACCATGGACCAAGAGGACATCAGTCAGAAAGACGTCACCGGAGGGACCACGGAAACGAACGATGCCAACACCACGGACAGGCAACACCTGGCCAGAGCCTGTCCGGACACCGGAAACATCACCTATAGGACCGAGCATACTAAAGGCCTCACGATAGGTCGTCATGTGATGCGTGGCCCCCGAGTCGATGATCTAGGTCTCAGCAGGGTCATGGACCGGGGTCGCAAGATCATTAATAGTCACATGGCAACAAGCAAGGGACACGGACGCGGTGGAAGGAGGTGCGAAGCGAGACTGCCAATCGTCAAGCCAAGCAACGTCGTCCTGGGAGGGGGTAGTGGAGACCATGAGAGATGACGAGACAAACGAGGAAATGGGGCACGACCGTAGCTTAGTCTCAGTCATGTAGGGCTGGACAGGGGAGAAGGAAGTGATGCAACTCACACTTCCCTGGGGAGGAGTGCGAGGCAGGCCGAGCTGGAGCGCGATCAACTAATCCAGCTGGCGCTCACGGGAGGATGGCCTAGGAATGTAGACAAAGTGCGGGGTAATGGCTCCGAAGCATGGGTAGAAGGAGGACTGCGCCGGCGGCGACGGCTGCGGTGCTAGTGTCAGCGGGACCGGCGAAGCAACCAGAGTGGTGGAGGTGCTGGACGAGGCGTACGTGTCAGAGCCGGCGACAGTCACGGCAACAGAGGCGAGACGGCACTCGCGCTGGCCACGCATGGTGGCGATGATGCGGGCCTCATCCGTCGGTAAAGGGCACGTGTACCACCCGTGCCCGGGCTGGCCACGGTTGTGGCAGACCAAACCGCCAGCGCTGGACCACGTCGACGACCCCTGCTGCTGCTGTTACTATTCTTTGCCTCTCTTGTTCCGACACTTCTTCTTCCCCGATGAGGATGAGGTAGCTGTGGCGGGAGAGGCGACGGCCACGGAGGCGATGACAGGGGAGGCGACGGCAGGGGAGGCAATGGCCTCAGTGCGCTGGAGTCAGGACTCCAGACGGGCTTCCTCAATGCGTAAGAAGAGCTCGTATGCCCAGGGCATGAGGGTGCCCTGGGCCACCATGGTGGAGAGAACATCGTGAGGGTAGTGGACGAAGACGTCCGCGTACGCTTCGATGGCACCGCGCTTGATGGTGAGGAGCGCGGCCAAAGGGGGTGGGGCAGGGGTCCCGAGGCGACGAAGGATATCCTCCGCCCGCTACCAGGAGGAGGTGACCATCTCGGTCTCCCCCATGTGCAGGGAGTTGAACTCCCGCAGCAGGCAGCTAGTCTCAACGTCGCTTTAGACAGGCAACGGGGACAAGTGAGAACGTGCCACGCGGCTGCAGGGTCTCGGGTGGCACCAGCGGTGAAGTCGCCCAAGAAGGGCTCAAGGGCGAGGTGGGAAGCCGGAGGGGCGACACGGACAAGAGCCCGGACAGCACGACCAAGGTCATACAGCTGGTCGGCCAAGGTGGCATCATACGGCAGGGTGTAGTATGCCCAGAGGCCCCCACCCTGCGCCCAGATGCGGAAACTGAGCTCCCAGCTCCGGAACTGCTCGCCAGCCTGAAGCGGCGGCGGCGGCGTCTCAAAGTCCTTTTGCCTACGGCCAACACCCAGAGTGGGGCCAAGGACGGAGGTCACTGTCTGCCGCTGGCACAGATTCTGCTGCTGCGCCAGGTATTCCGTGGCAGCAAACACAGCTGGGCTGGCGTGCCCTGGAGGGGGAAGGACGGAGGCGCATTGGGGGTAGACTGGGAGACTAACAGTTGCAATGCCTCGAGCTGTTGCATCAGGGCGGCGAGCTGTTGTTGAAGAGCAGCAAGGGGGCCAGGGATGTCGCCAACAACGTCAGAGGGCTGCTAGCGCCACTGCTCCTGCTGCTGCTTCTGCTGCTTCTGCTGTTGTTGTTGCTCCTACTACTGCTACTGCTCCTGCTTCTTTTCCTGTTCCTACTGCTCTTGCTGCTGCTGCTACTGCTGCCGGTGCTGTTGCTGCTGTTGCTGCTCTTGCTGTTGCTGATACTGCCATTGCTGTTGCTGCTGCTGCTCTTGTTGCTGCTGTAGCCACTGCAAGAAAGGGGGGTGGGGGTCCCCCCAACAAAGGAGGACCCCTCCCCAGTGGGACTACTAGCCATGGTGTGATGCCGTTTGTTTTGTTTTTTTTTGTTTTTCTGTTTTTTTTCTCTATGCGGTACTGACATTAGTAGTATCGTCTGCTAAGGGCAGTGGATGTCCTGCCCACCCTTAGGATTACTTCCCACTTTCCTTGATCCCTTCTTTGATTTTTTTTTATGAGTTGATGATGTCGGTAGTCACGTCAGCAGCGGGATGCTGACGTCAACAGTGGCGGTTGTTGGGGCCGCTGCTGCAGCTACTGTTGTTGCTATTGCTGCTATTGCTACTGCTGCTATTGCTGCTGCTGTTGCTGTTGCTACTACTGCTATGTGCTGCTATTGCGACTGCTGCTGCAGTTGGTGCTGTTGCTGCTGCTGCTACTGCAGCTGGTCCTGTTGTTGCTGCTGCTACGGCTGCTTTTGTGGCTGGTGCTGCTGCTGCTGTGGCTGTTGCTGCTACGGCTGTAGTTGCAATAGCAGTTGTTGCTACTACGAGCTGCTGCGAGCTACTGCGGCTGCTAAGGCTGTTGTAGTAGCGGCAGCGAAGTAGGTGGGATGGGGGAATTCTTTTCCTCTTTTTTTTCCTTCTTCCTCGTCTGTCACAGCAAGCAACTACCCCCTGTCAGCTGCGAGCAGCGCGCTGCTGCTCGCTAGCAGCGAGTTGCTGCTCGCTGGCAGTGGGCAGCTGCTCGCTAGCAGTAGCGAGCTGCTGCTCGCTGCTCGCTTGCTGCGGGTAGCGAGCAGCAGCAGCAACTGAAGGCAGGTGCTCGCTGCAAGTGCAGCTACGGCTTGCTGCTGCGGCTGCTGCAGCATGCTACTACTGCTGTACGTTGCTACAGCTGCTGCTTTGCCGCTACTGCTGCTCGCTGCTACTACAGGCTGCTGTTGCTACGGGCCGCTGCTGCTGCTGCGAGCCGCTGCTGCTGCTCCGAGCCGCTGCTGCATGTTGCTGCTGCTGCGAGCTGCTGCTACGGGCTGCTGCAAGCTGCTACTTCTGCCTACTACTGCTACTGCACGCAGCTGCTACTGGCTGCTGTTGCCACTGCTCGCTGCCATTGCCTGCGGCTGCCGCTACTACAAGCTGCTGGTGCTACGTGCTGGTGCAAGTAACTGCACCTGGGTGACGTTGCCGCGTGCATTGTCGCCCGCAGGTGTTGGACACGGCCTGCCGCTCACCTCCTCCCATCACGTGTGGGGGTCACTGCTGTCGGAAAAAAATCGGCAGCATTTCCCCTCGCCCAGTGGCCGTGGGAAAAAATCTGACGCCGCCACCAGGCGGGTCAATGCTACCGGAAAAAATCCGGCAGCATTTCCCCTGCATTGGCACGTATGGGGGCCCGCCAGCGTTGTCTGGCACCTGTACGCCAGTCTTCTGCTGCAGCTGCTACGCTCTGGCTCTGATACCAAGCTGGAAACCTAAGTAGCAGGTTGGGGCAGCATGCGCTATCGATGCAGCGTGCGGGCTTCCACGCTCGTTGCTTAAGTCTCCTGCCCCCTCAGTCTGCTGCTCTAGAGACTAAGTTTGGAAGCTGTGGGTTTGTTACTGAGAAGTGCGCGCACCAGTGTTAGCGCCAGAAAGCAGCTGAAAACTGAAAGTAACTGATTAGCAATGAAGAATAAGCAACAATGGGAGACCCCTCCAAGTTCTAGATCCCCCCCACTAGTGTAGAACTTGTTACTCAGCTAACCAGCCAATCAGAAAATAGTGCTAGACCTATTTTCCGGCAGGCAGAGTTTTNGTCTCCTGCCCCCTCAGTCTGCTGCTCTAGAGACTAAGTTTGGAAGCTGTGGGTTTGTTACTGAGAAGTGCGCGCACCAGTGTTAGCGCCAGAAAGCAGCTGAAAACTGAAAGTAACTGATTAGCAATGAAGAATAAGCAACAATGGGAGACCCCTCCAAGTTCTAGATCCCCCCCACTAGTGTAGAACTTGTTACTCAGCTAACCAGCCAATCAGAAAATAGTGCTAGACCTATTTTCCGGCAGGCAGAGTTTTCTCGGTGAGCCCTGCCAGACGCTCTACAGCCGAAAACCCGGGTGTCGTCCGTTTTGCCTGAAAACTGGACCATACCATAATACCAATGCTGCAAACGTATTCGTGCGGTCAGAATCAGCTAGAAAAATAGCCACAAGAAGTTATGGCTGCACGAACCCAGGCAGTGCCTATGACAGTCAACGATGCCAAACAAGACTATACAAGAGGAGACATGGACCCTAGGCATCCCATGATGCTGCAGACACAATGCCACAGCCAGACACAGCGCTAGGTGCATGCAGACAGCATGTGCAATGGCAGTGACCGCCGGCGGCCCGACCACCGAGGAGGCCTGCCGATGAAGCTGAGCGCATCGCCAGAGGAGGAGGGTCCAGCGACATGTTAATGGGCCTCAACGTGCGTCGACTCCACTTAGCGACACTCCAGCGGCGTCAAGTCTCGCCGTCAGTCATCTACACGCCGATGTACACAAGCGGGGAGGACACAACAGAGTACAATGAGAGATGCACGAAAACCAACAATGTGTTATGTACTAGATGTGCACAAGTCCCTAAACTTTGCTAGTGGGCATTTCTATCCGTACACTCTTGGCCACCGCGCACCTATCTCAAAACTTGGACTTCGATTGGGGGTATTTTGGCCATCTGCCCCGATCTCGGGTGTTCCGCTTCTGAATGATTCGACACATTCGACCACTTGCTAGAAGGGTTGACACAAGTGTCATGAAGCAGATTGGGTATCTCTAGCACCCTACCCTTGAATTTGTGTTATCAAATTCAATAATAATTTTGTTATTGTCCGGCCTACTTCTTGAGGGCGCTGGACTCGTATTAAACCGTGCCTTGATGGCCTCAAAAACTTCTCGACAGAGTTTCTCGAAGCAACCCCTCATGAGGAGACGTCTCACGCGTCCTCGGCTCGAGCACCGAAGGCTAAACATATGCCTCATTGTGAGCCTCACTTTTGTATGTATGCAGTCGACATGTTCGACACTTGTAATCGATGTACATTTATTGCAAAAGACACTTTGTCCAATTGTCCCAATCCCTTGAATCATCTTCGCACCTCATCGTAGGAGAGTGAAAGGGTTTCCATGCAACTCAAAAAGGGTAAGAGACTGAAGTTCTTCGGTGGGGCGGGTATCCAAAGCCATTGGGCCAGAAAGCCGCCCTGCGGTGGTTGGCTCTGCTTCGTTCGTCCTTTTCCTCTGCAGTGGTGCGCATGGACTTCGGAGAAGGCGCAGCTGCATCTGCCGCCTCAGCCGCCTCAGCCGCCTCAGCCGCCTCTGCCGCCTCTGCCTCCTCTGCCGCCTCTGCCGCCGTTGCCGACTCTGCTGCCATTGCCGCCTCTGCCGCCTCTGCCGCCTCTGCCGCCTCTGCCGTCTCTGCCGCCTCTGCCGCCTCTGCCGCCTCTGTCGCCTCTCCGCCTCTGACGCCTCTGCCGCCTCTGCCGCCTCTGCCGCCTCTGCCGCTTCTGCCACCTCTGCCGCCTCTGCCGCCCAATGTCGAGCGGCAACAGCGACGAGCCGGAGGGAAGGAGGAAGCTGACGTCATCCGCCAGTGGCAGCGGCAGCAGCGGCGGCAGTCGGAGCGCGGTGTGGCCGCCCTTGAAGCGGCAGACGTCTGCGCCCATGCCTTGGTCGGCGGTGCTCGCGGCGGATGAGAAGAAGGTGCGTCGGGGAACTGGGAGAGGGGGGGTGGGGGATTGCCCCGAGGGCATGCTCGTCTGCTGTGGCAGGATCAACGTGTGCCTACTTTGCACAGGCACTGCTGCCGTGGGACCTCCTGCTGCTCCACCTGCCCTCCGCTTGCTCCCCCGCTTCCCGCCCACTTCCCTCCTCCAGACAACATTGAGCCCCAGCTTAACCCAATGTCCTGTCGCCCGCCCATCCTCTCCGCTGCATGCTCGCCTGCCCTCTTCCTCACGCGCCCACCGGCCTGTCCTCCCTCCCTCCCTCCCTCCCTCCCTCCC
>SZWC01000944.1:80738-196713 GCA_023375785.1 Penium margaritaceum
GCTACGAGGAGGAAGAGAGGCGCACATGGGCATGCCGCCGACGTTGTGATAGCCCAGGATATCACCCTAGTGAGGAATACGGCCCCGCAGAGCACTTGGCGCTTGCTGACGCCGTTGAATAGGTGGTCTATTGCCAGTCCGCCTCCGACGATTCGCCAATGGTGCAGAACGCGCCAGCAACGGGGTCGCCACGTGAGCAACGTCGTCCCTCCTCTCCTGTAAGTTCCCCTGTTGCTTGTAGAACACGTCTGCAGAGTCTTCAACATCGTGCAGCCCTTGCTAAGGTAGAACCAGCCACCGCAGCAGGTGCAGTGCGGCCAGCAAAGCATGGCTCACATCGCTCCGCATCACCCGCTGCATCTCAGGCAACGCTTGCATCTCCTGTACCCTCTGACATCTTCACCGTCTTGGTGGCAGCTCTGGTCTCTAGCTCTACTGTCTCCTCCACATTTGCAGCCACAGCTCGTGCTGCACGAGCACCTACCAGCACAGCTGCTGGTAGGGTAATCGAGACCTACACCACCACTGCTGTCGATCAGGGCCCACTTGCAGCCGCTACCGTCAACATTACCACACAGATTGCCACTGCAGCTGATTCTGTCGCCGCAGCAGCAGCCTTGGTTGCTACAGCTCTCTCCAGTGCTGTGAGCTCCATTCAGGCATCTACCTCCTAGGTGTCCACTGCTGTACCCTCACCCTTAGGCCATCAGATTCATCTTCTAGTCATAGCTGTAACTGCTATCTCCACTTTGACTGGTGTTGCTCTTATTGCAGTCGCCTGCTTCATCGTCTCTCCATCATCCTCTGTAGCTGCCATTGCAGCATCCGCGGCAACCGCGCTGTCACCTTTGTTTGGCCTGCGTCATTAGACTTGGTGAGCTGTCCCTCTCCCACTGCCTGGGGATTTCCCTCTCTCTCTTGTGGTCATGTGTACTTGCTCTCTCTTCTGTCTTGCAACAACACTAATCCACCACCTTTTTCATTTCCCACACCCACTGGGCCAGGGGAAACTCTGCCCAGAAAAACTTGCCCGTCCAATGCACTACACACCATGCTAGTCGACGATGATCAGTATGCTGCTCTGCAGGAGGAGCTGAGCAAAGAGTGTGCAGCTCTCCAAGGAGCCCTCACCGCCCAGCGCGTTGCTGAGGAGAAACTGCGTGCTGAACATGGCGATCAGGACACCTTCGCCGATCACATTGCCGACCTTGTCCTCAACCGCTTGCAGCCTGCATTACGCTCCACGCCTGCTGCCTCTACTGCGACTGACATCGCTGCTGCCTTCTCTACCTCTCTCGCTTCCGCATCCAACAACACAGGCTCTCTCAACTCTGAATCCATTGCCGCTGTAGTAGCTGCAGGCGCTGCCACAGCAAAAGCCATTGTCCAACCCCCGTAGCGCAAGCCTGAATTTGACTCAACACCACCTCGCTTCACCGCCAACCTCTCTTTTGCTCCTTGGGAAGTAGGTCTCAGTGCTTGGGCGTAGGGTGAGCAGATTTGGGAGTAGAATCACCTGCCCAATCGCTCAGCAAACCCGCCTTTTGTCCCCACACCTGCTGAGTCCGCGTGTGTTGTTCGTGCCCTCATACGCGCTTCACCGGACGATCTCCCTCATGAGATCGGGTCCTATTATGCTGACACTGCACGTCGCATGCCTGCTGATCCAGTTGGCGTATATGCACTCATCAAGCGTTGCACCACTGTCACTGGGCACGCAGCACAGAGCATTCTTACTGTCCAGTTTAACACCCTCTCCATGCGTGCTGACGAGACTGCGGATGCCTATTGGACCCGCAGCCTGCGTCTCTTGAAAGACCTCGGCTAAACAGCACCCGGACAGCTCTCTGCCGTCCTCTCTATCGTCAACGGCCTCATCCCTGAACTGTCAGACATATTCAGGGAGGTGAAAGCCTCCGAGCTCAAACGTCTTGCATCTGAACCAGTCCGTGCTGACTCCCCCCCAGGCATTGGTGCTCTCTAGGAGTTCACCTCCCAGGGGCTCACCGACTGGTGGAGTGCTCTCCAGAACAAGCGCATCCATTGTGCAGTAGTTGCAGCTGCCACAATAGCACTCCCTGCTGCCTCTTCCTCCTCTTCCTCTTCCTCTTCCTCATCCTCATCTTCCTCCCCTGCCACGTTCCTTGTTCACCAAGGGGGTGGCGGCGGGGGTCATGGTCGTGGTCGGGGCAAAGGCTCTGCTGCCGCTAACTCTGGTGGTCAGTCGGGCCGCGGAAAGGGGAAGGGCACCAGCAGCAGTACCAGCAGCACCTCTTCTTCTTCTGCTGCTCCCAACACTGTCACGTGTTGGAACTGTGGCATCGTTGGTTGTTCTGCACTGAAGTACCCGTTACCTCCCAACAACAAACTCTTGGCATCTGCCATGCATGCTCACTGGGCGCGTTCCACTGGGGGCTCTGGGGGCACCTCTCGGGCAGCCCCCCCCATCTTCCCCGTTCCACCACAACATCACCACTGAGGCCACCGTCTACCACACAACTACTCATTGTCTCCTCTGCCTTACCCCTGGGACTGGGCCCCAGGTTATGGTGGGCCGGTCTCCTATGGTCCACCCTCCAGTGCCTACGCTGCTCCTTCGTCGGCGTCCTCAGCTTACCCTCCTCGACGCGCATCCCCCGGCGTCTTCATCACTCCGGACCTGCCCGAGGATGCACGCCAGTTGCACGTTTCCCTTTCTCACGCCGTCCACCAGTGCCACCTTCGTGATCAGGGAGGTGAGAGTGACGGCTCTAGGACGGAGTCTCTTGCGTTTGTCGTCGATGGGGAGTTGCGTGGTCCTGCGTCTGGTCATGTGCTCGGGTGTCCTCCTGCTAATGTTCTGTGGATTGAAGAATGGAAGTCCCTTCGTTTGCCTCCTTGCCTTGCTGCGTGTGGCCAACGACTCTTCCCCCATGCTGCCGTGGCCGCCATGAGTCGTGATCCTGCCACTGTCCGTACGTCGGGGGGCTTCTGGATCCTCGATTCTTGAGCCATCCATCACATGACCTCGTCGCGCGCATCCTTTGTTTCTCTTGGCCCAGTTGGTTCCATGCTCTTTGTCCGCACTGGCTCCGATCAGCTGCTCACAGTTCAGGGCGTCGGCGTTGTAGGCTCTGTCGTTCCTGGGGGGGAGCTGTTCTTGTCGGATGTCCTGTATGTTCCATCGCTTGAGCTGAGTCTGCTCTCTGTCACTACGCTCGATGACCAGGGCATGGACTTCTCCTCTAGCCGCGGCATTGCCTTTGTCTCCCATCGCACATGTGGTCGCATTCTTCTGCAGGGCACCCGCTGTGATCGCATCTTCCGTGTTCCTACCTTTGTGCCAATACCAGCCACTGCGGCTCACGTGCACATTGTCCTCTCCCTCTCCCCTGCACATGCTCAGTTGCTGCACTGCCACTTGTGTCACATCCACACTGCTGCCATTGACTCTCTTCTTCGTACACTCCCCGCTGATGGCCTGGATGCTGACTCCTTTTGTGCTCCTTGTCCTTTGCCTGCCTTGATTGCGCACAGAAAAAATAGGTCACCTTTTTCCACCTCGGAGTCTCGCACCTCTTCTCCCCTTGACTTGTTGCATGCTGACGTCATGGGTACCCTACCTTATGACACTCTTGGGGGGGCTGGTTGATACGTTCTCTGCCTCACTAATGACTTCTGCCGCATGCGTTGGGTCTTTGCTCTCAAGCAAAAAAGTGATGTCTGTCCCACCATTGAGTCCTGGCTTCCCCAGGCTGAAGTTGCCTATGGTCGTTGCCTCCGGGTCTTTCGTTGTGACTGCGAGGGTGAGTTCATCAGTCCCACCTCATGCTTCCTCTCCTTGCGTGGTGTCCGCCTTTAGACCACCGCTCCCTACACGCCCAAGCAAAACTGTGTGTCTGAAGGTTGGAGCCGCACTTTGGTGTGTCCGTACTCTCCTCATTGCATCTGACCTTTCCCCTCTCTTCTCCTTTGAGGCCATGTCCTCCATGACATGGTCTGGAACCTTTTCCTCCATGGCCTCTGCCCCGGCATGTCACGCCATTTGAATGCTGGTTCGGTTGCAGAATGGACCTTTGCCTTGTTCGTGTTTGGGGGTGTGTCGCTGCCGTCTGGCATCCTGAGGACTTGTGCGACGGTAAGCTCAGTCCGCGAGCTCGCTTGTGCACCTTCCTTGGAGTCTCCCCAATGTACCAGGCCTGGCGCTTCTGGGACCCCGATCGCGCCCGTGTCGTCGAATCGTGAGATGCTCTCTTCTTTGAGGACGTCTTTCCTCGCAACTTGTCTCATGTCGCTCCTCCCTCTTCTCTGTCCTTACTATGTCAGCTTGGGAGGGTGGGTCTGTTCCAGCCCCCGGTCTCGCTGGAGCGCCTCCCTCGAGCTTGACTCCCGCTTCCTCTGCTTCCTCCCATCCTGTGTCCCTTGACACGCACCACAGCACCCCACCTTTTCCCCCATCTGGACTGTCCCCATACTCTTCACCTTCTACGTCATCTGAGTCCGCGTCAGTTTCTGTCAGTGCCCCGCCACTGTCCGACGACACTTCAGCATAGTCCCCTCCACGTGCTGTCGTTGACGTCCCCTCGCCACCTTCCCCACCGTCACCGTTGATTGACGGTGAGTCAGTCTCTCCTCTACTCACTGATGCGTCTCCTGTCGTACCCGAGCCATGCATTCGTGGAGGTAGACTCTGTTCTCTCCCACAGGCGTTAGTCTCACAGTCCTCTCAGTGTCGCATGCGGTCTAGTGCACCTACCACTGTAGCTGGCTCGACCGCCAGACCCACTAGGCTTGATGCACTTGGACTCGCTGTCAGCGTGGTTCACCCCAACTCTGTAGTTGGCTATGCCCTCGTCACTCATGAGTTCCATAGTGCCTTGGATGCTTCCGCCGCCGGCTACGTCGGCGATTGCTTTGCTGCTAGTGGCCTCCCCTCTCTGATCCCACTCCCAGCTGAGCCTACCACTGTCAGTCATGCTAGAGAGGCTGCTGATGCTAACATGTGGGAAAAGGCCATGCAGGAGGAGCTCTCCGCCTTGAACGAACATGAGGTATTTGAGCTGGTTGATCTCCCACCTGGACGTAAAGCTGTCTCGGCCCGTTGGGTACTTCAGCGGAAGCTGAAACCAGAGTACACGATTGACAGGTACAAGGCCCGACTCACCGCCAAGGAATTCTCCCAAATCCCGGACGTTGACTTTGATGAGACCTTTGCTCCAGTTGGACGATACACCACCGCACAAGCTCTCTTGAGCCTGGTCGCTCAGCATGACTAGGAACTGGAGCTGATGGATGTCAACAACGCATTCTTGCACGGACGCCTTGATGAGGAGATCTACACGGTACAACCTCCAGGCTTCATAGATGGCACAAACAAGGTCTGGCGACTGCGTAAGGCATTGTACGGGTACAAGCAGTCATCATGCTGTTAGAACTTGGAGATCCCTTCTACCCTAGAGAAGGACGGCTACCACCGTAGCTCAGTCAATCCAACACTCTTTTTTATTGTCCCCTTGCAGCCCCTCGTGGTCGTCCTGGTCTATGTGGATGACCTCCTTATTGCATCGCCTAGCCCGGTGGCCGTGCAGTTAGTGAAGACTCTTCTGCAGTTTGTCTACACGATGAAGGATTTGGGTCTAGCCCGTGTGTTTCTTGGTATGGAGCTAGACCGAGACCGCTAGCGCAGGTTGCTGCACGTATACCAGGCTGCGTACATTCGCAGCCTGCGGGAGGGCTTCTCTTCCTTGCTCACTGACATCCCCACTACTTCCACACCAATGACTCCAGCTGGCCAACGCCTGCTGAAGTCACTTGACCTAACTCAGCTGGAGGACACTGTCGTTGTCACCGATTACCTCAGCATCATTGGTTCCTTGATGTACCTGCCACTACCACCCGAGCGGATGTGGCCTTCTCGGTCAACTTCCTGGCTCAGTTCTCCCAGCAGCCTCGTCAGAATCATCTCGAGGCTACATTGCGTGTCGTCCGCTATGCTCTGTCCACTGCGCGCGTCGACCTAGAGCTATGGTTAATCACCCCAAATCCACACACTTGAGAATCAGTGTATCAAAAAGTGCATTTCTGCATGAAAACATTTCTCACAAAACATCCATATGAATGCATGTCAGCAACGCCCAAATGTACATTCCTTGTACATTATGGAAATTATAATAGGATCTATGTGATATGTAGTAGCATATGTGAACAGTCCATGTTCACTAGCTTGTTCACATCCCAATACACTTGGTGATACACAGTTTCACGGGTGAGGCAATTGGACATATATGTCGACCTATGCTACAGGTCACAACCCTCTGTTGTCGTTCATGGGTATACCGACAGTGACTGGGCTCATGATGCAGATGCACGTAGCCGCACAGGCTACATCTTCCTTGTGGGTGGAACTGCTATCTCATGGAAGAGTTGCAAACAGGGTTGTGTGGCGCGAAGCTCCAATGAGGCTGAGTATGTTACACTCGGCACAGGTACGTGTGAGAGTATTTGGCTTTCTCGCTTACTACAGCAGCTTTGTGTGCCCATTCTCTGCATCACCCTACGCTGCGGCAACCAGAGCACCAAGGCAATCGCTGAGCATGATTGCATGCATCAACGCACCAAGCACATCAACATTGAGCATCACTTTGTGCGCGTGCGCATTGCCGCAGGTGAGGTCCAGGTTGTCTGGGTTGACACGCGTGAGCAACGTGCAGATTTTCTCACCAAAGCTCTTAGCAGTGGAATGTTCAAGGTGGTTTTGCATGCAGTTGGCTTTTCGCGGGCTTGTGACCCTCCTAGCTGATGTAACAACCTCGTTTCTGTTATCGTGAGTTCTCGTGTGGTGTGTGGGCTGTTTTTCAGTGGGTCATGGGGGAGTGTTGGTTGTGACACACATGCAAGTGACCTCTTGTCTCCGCTCACTCACACATACGTTCACTGCAGGTGACTGAGCACCTTTGAAGCTGTGGTCCAAGAAGTGCTGGCACTTCTGCCGGATGCAAGACAAATGAGACCTCAGCCATGCTCAAGTCCTACGATGGAGACACCTTGCAGCATTTTGGTTATGAGCCAGAGGGTGGCTGAAACATGAGATATTACTTGAGAGCTGCATTCTCCACATACGCTCGTGGTCGATGTGGATTCTGGTTTCTTGTGTCTTGCATGCTGTGCTGGTTGTCTAGTTCTTGCCCGGATTGCTGATCCTACAGGGCCACACGCTCAGTCGCTCTGAGGTGTGAGAAACCGCGGCAGCTTTTTAGCTGACCAGTCTGGTTCGACCCTGGGGTGGCGGCCGGGCCACACTTCGAGCCACTCGAGTGGGTGGCCCGGTCAACCGTGTGCTAAGAGCTCGCTAGCTCGTTACTCTCGTTACTCGTTCTCTTGTTCTCTTGAAAACTGAGTGTTCTTGCACTATCCTCTCACCTCGTCCCGCCATGGATGCTACTTGGTCCTAGGCTACGTGTTTGAGGGTGTGAGGCGGCCTCTTGCTGCCACCTACAAGGCAACAAGAATGTCCAACGGAAAACATGGACATCGCTGTCATGTCATTTTGGACGATGGACAGTGCTGATCTACCAAACAAAATGATGGGTATATTGTGGAGTGCGTCCCCAAGATAACCTTAGCATTATCCTATCCTGCAGAATTTCCAAGGTGAACCCGAGCGTTGTCCGTTTTGTCTCAAAACTGGACCATACCAAAATAGCCATGCTACAAACACAGTAGTACAGTCAGAATCTGCAAGAAAATAGCTAGGAGGAATTACTTCTGCCCAAACTCAGGCGTTGAATACACTATTTCAGAGAGCCAACTTCGACTACTCATGACGTGACAGCCAAGGGTAGCTGCCAATGAAGCTTGTCATGGAGAATATCAAACGTACCAAGAGAAGGAGAACGACACGCTCGGCTTCACAACGGCACGTCCACTCCACCGAGCAACGCCCCGTCGGCTTCAGCGTCCATCTAGTCAGTCATCTACACGAGCATGTACACCAGCCGAGAGGTTACAGTAAAAATCAGTGAGGTAGCGCACGATACAAAGAACAATCCCCCATGATCCAAAGGCGTCAGTGTACATGAGCTTGCATAAGTGATGCTCCCCCATTCTCCCAAACTGAACACTCAGTGCAAGAACAAGAGGAGAAGAATACCATGTGCAACGAGGATGAGCGGCGAGAACCCATGCATACGGAAGAGTCACACCCCACGCAGTCAGGTTAGCAATCCGACCATAATCACACCCTTCTTGAACGGGTTGCGCTTCAGCGCCTTGGTGAAATAGTCAGCAAGCAGCTTCATAGTCTCTATCCACACGATGTGAACACCGCTCTCATGCAACAAGGAACACACACAGTGACACTCAACATTGATGTGCTTTGTGCGTGCATGGTGGACACCATCGTTGTTGGCAATCGCAGCAGCACTCTCGTTGTCACAATGCAAGGTGATGGACGACATGGGCTCACACAACTCACCCAACAAAGGATGCAACCACACACTTTTACATGCACCAGCGCCCAAATCCAAGTACTTTGCCTCTGCTTTACTACGCGCAACACACCCTTACTTCCCGCTATGCCCTGAAACTGCTGTACCCCCAATGCGAAAGATCCAACCACTGCGGCTCTTCCCATGTGGGCTCCATGCCCAATCGCTATCAATGTAGCCCACGGCTACCACGGACGACTGCTGCCGGAATATGAGGCCTCAGCGTGGGTTGAACACCACACACCGCAACATGCGGACGGGTGCATCAAGGTGCAACTGGTCTGGGGCCTGTGAGAACTGGGCGAGGACATTCACGACAAAGGCGATGTCGGCTCATGTGGTCGTGGCGAGAAACAAGAGGGACCAAATGACGCGGAGGAACGTCGTAATGTCCACCGCTGCACCCAAGGTGCTGGTGTGACTAGCCTTCAACTTCACTTGCCCGTCTGGGGTCATTGGGGTGGAAGCAATGGGGACAGTGGTCAGAAGATCCGCAAAGCGGTCAGCGAGAGTCTGAACATACGCTGCCTGATGTACTCACATGATTTCGTGCGCGAGATCACGCTCAATCTCTTTGGCAAGAAACATGTGCGCCGACCAAAGATCCTTCATCTTGTAGGTCATCTTCAGCAACTCTTTCACTTGCTCGACAGCGGTAAGGTCGGGAGATGCAATGAGTAGGTCATCCACGTAGTCGAGTATCGTAGCAAAAGGAGTCCTAGGAGGAGTGATGAAGAGTGCCAGGTCTGCAGTGTTGCGGAGAAATCCACCCTTCAGAAGATTACGGCTGATCTCGATGTTCCTGCACCGAGGATACTTCTTAAGGCCATACAGGACCTTCCGCAGTAGCAAGACTCGGCCCGTCCCATGCTCAAAGCTAGGGGGCTAGGTCATGTAGAGCTCCTCACCATCGAGAGCACTGTGAAGGAAGGTGTTGCCCATGTCCATCTGGTGGAGCTCCCAACCATGCTGTGCGACTAAGCTGAAGAGCGCTCGGCTGGTGGTGAAACAGCCAACCAGGGCAAAGCCCTGGTCGTAGTGAACTCAAGCAACCTGGGAGAAGCCCTTGGCAGTGAGCCGGACCTTGTACTTGTCTAGGGTGCCATCTGGCTTCCACTTTCGGTGAAACACCCACTTTCCCCCTATCGCTTTCCAGCCAAGGGGGAGTTCTACGAGCTCTTACATTGCACGCTCGTTGACAGCAACGAGCTCCTCCCAACATGCAGCCTCCCATTGGTCTGCGTCGGGAGCAGCACAGGCCTCACGTAGGCTCTGCGGATCTGGTGCCAGTGGGAAAGGCCGTGCTGTCGGCACAGTGGCAGCACAAAGTCATACTAGAGCCCGGGCCAGGGTGGTGGAGACCGCACGACGATGCTCGTGGGAGATGAGAGCGTAGCCAAGGGCCAAACCTGGGTGAGTGTCCTGAGCAATAAGGTCAGGGACCGTCAGGCCAAGGACCCTAATACCGGGGTCACCGCTCACAACAGTGTAAAGGGAGGAAGGTGTGTCAATGGGTGTGCTGGAGGCAGCCCAGGGAGCCCTGGTGAGAGGATCCGGGGGCGGCGCCGCTTTACGAGGCTGCAAAATGCCACCAGGAGCACGGGTTTAGACCTGCAGTGCCGGGGTGCTAGTGACGGAAGAGGGAACCCGACGAGGATGAGGTTGCAAGGCGGGGGTTAGGCGCTGATTCCGAAGTTGGGAACCGCTAGACAATGGCGGATCCACGTAGTGGGGTGCATCGGAGGCTGGAAGGGGGTCAGCCAAGAGGTCAAGCTGAGCTGAGGACTCAACGGATGACTTCGTCTCCAACGGGTGCATGGCATCGCCTGTAAGGGAATTGGACAATGAGGTGGATGGCAAGGGAGGAGCATCCGTGCCATCCGCTGTAAGGGGTGTGGATCCAAGCAGGATGACCTATGCCTTTGTAGCCGGAGCGACAACGCAACAAGCATCCCGGTCTACCTCCCCGGAAGAAGAGGGGAGGTAGACCGGGAACAAGGGAGGTCATGAGGGAAAAGGTCCTCAAAGAATAGGGCATCGCGAGACTCAACGACGCGATGCCGGACCATGTCATAGAAATGCCAGGCCTTGGACTGACGCAAGACACCAAAAAAAGGTGAAGAGACGGCCACGAGGGGCAAGCTTTCCATCACGCTCGTCCTTGGTGAGCAAGACGCTAGCAACGTACCCCTAGACACAAGCAGGCCGAACAACGGCACGGTGACCGCACCATAACGTGTACAGCGTTGCTTGGCGGGGGAGGGAACCATGTAGAGTGCTGTTCCACACCCACGTCATATAGGAAATGGCCTTAAAGAAGAAACCATCAGGCAAACCAGACTTGACACGCATGGTGCAGAAAGCATCGACCATGGTGCGGTTCCAGCGCTCGGAGATAGCATTCTGCTACGGTGTCCTAGGGGCGGAAGTCTCATGACGGACTCCATGACTAGAGAGATAGGCGCTAGTGTCTCCCATGTACTCGCAGCCGTAGTCACAACAAAAACAGTGGAGGGTGTGACCGCACTCGTCCTCAACTGCAATGTGCCAAGCACGGATGGTGGAGGCCACGTTGCTCTTTCGACGGAGGCAGATGGCCCAGTGAAAGCAAGAGTAGTCATCCGTGAGTGTCACCACATACTGGCTGTCCTCAACCACGGATGTCACCGGGAGAGGGCCCAGGAGGTCCGAGTGGACAAGCTCTAAAGGGTGAGTGGCCAAAGAAGAGGCTCGGTGCATCTTCTCTTGGGCGCACTCAATGCACTCGGTGCGGCAAGGCCATTAAAAAGCGGATGGATCAAGTCCGAGCGAGGGTTGGGTGCAGAACATGCTATCGACAACATCGGAGTGTCCATGGCAAAGGCGTCGGTGAAGGAGATGCACATGTTGGGGGGAAAGAACACTTGTGACAAACACATGTGTAGTGTTGGACAAGGGAGGGGACACTGATGAAGGAAGTCAAGTGACATGCTAGAGGTTTTCACCACAAACAACAGCGAACATGACTTGACCCGACGTGCGAAGGGAGACAGTACCAATGCCACAGGAGTGACAAACGTCCATCCTCATGAGGTCAAGAGCCATGTCAGAGAGGAGGATGAGTTACAAACCTGGCACACACAACACATCAATCACGAATATTTCACCGAACGGGCCACTAAAACGAATGATGCCAACACCACAGACGGGGAAGATCTGCCTGGACACAGTCTAGACACTATGAATATTCCCAACCAGACCAAGAATGTTGAACACCAAGCAACAAGACGTCATGTGATGCGTGGCCCAAGAGTCGATGATTCAAGTGCCAACTCGGTCACAGACTGAGGCCGTGACATTACAGTGAGTGACAAAACAGGACGTGGGAAGGGAGACAGAGGTCGCAAACCGAGCAGAAGGGACAGAGGCAAAACGATCGTGCTAGTCATCCAACCAGTTGACATCATCCAAAGATGGTCCCAAAGGGCAATAGACGGCTTCCCAAAGATCTCCTTGGAGGTCGGTCATTGTCTGGCAGTGGGAGACCTCTCGGCTAGTAGTCACACAACTCCTACTTCCATGGGGAGGAGGCGTGATGCCGAGCTACGTGGTCATGAAGCTGTGCAGCTGGCGGATCTGAGCAGCGGAGTTGACGGACACCGCGAACTGTAAGGTCGCAGCTCCGGACGGGGGATACGAGCTCCATGAGGATGGAGGCTATGTGGACAACACCGGCTATGCTGGAGCGTATTGCATACGGCTGTGGGTGCGGTGGGACATACTATTACTCCTGGATGGATAGAGAAGGGAAAACGGAAGCTACGGTGAAGGCTGAGGAGCTGGCTGTAGGGTGGAGTAGGTGGTGGCCTCATTACTACTAGGGGAGAAGGGAGGGCTTGTGGTAGCAGAGGAGGTGCCAAGGCGGCGCTCACACTCATGGCACAAGGCGGCGACAAAGCGGGCCTCGTCAATAGGGATGGGGCACGTGTACCACCCATGTCCCGTTTGGCCATAGTTGTGGCATGTCAAGATAGTGCCACGGAAGGAAGACTGCTGCCCCTTGCCCTTGCCCTTCCCGTCCTTCTTTTCTTTGCCCATGGTGCTGCCTAAGGAGGAAGTGCCGGGGGAAGGGGTGGAGGAACAGCCGGAGGTGACAGATACGGTCGTAGAACAGCCACTTCACTAAAGCTGTGTGTCACTGTGTGCTCCCTCCACACTGAGGAAGAGGTCGTACGTCTAAGTCATCAAACTGCCCTGGGCCGCCAGCTCCTGGAGGATAGGTAGGTCGTAGGGCACGAAGATGTCCGCAAACTCACGAGTGGCACCATTCTTGATGGTGAGGAGGGCAGCAAGCAAGGGAGGCGTGGCTGTCTTGAACCGGCGCATGATTTCCTGTGCATGACGGCAGTATGTGGTGAAGGAATCGGACTCCCTCATGTGAAGGGTTCTGAATTCCTTCAGGAAGCAGCTGACAACTACCTGGCCGGAGGCGCGATACATCCGCGTCAGCGTGTCCCAAGCCTGCCGGGGGTGAGCGCTGGTGTCATCGGTAGCGTTACCGAGAAACGGCTCCAGAGTGGTACGGTCAGCATCGAGTGCAGCGAGTATGAGTGCGCGGACAGCACGGCCCGTCTCAAGCGCCTATTCCGGGACGACGTTGTCAAGTGGAAGGTTGCAGTACGGCTACAGGCCCTCCCCCTGTGCCCAGATGCGGTAGAGCAGCTCCCAAGACAGGAAGTACTCTTCTCCAACGAGGGCATGAGGAGGGAACTCAAAGTCCTTGCACCAAGAGGGGCCGGCCGCTCCAGTGCCTAGGACGCTAATAAATGTCTGCTATTGTTGTTGCACGTGCTACTGCGCTACTGTTTGCACTGCTGCAGTCAGAGCAGGACCAGGCTGTCCGGGGAGGATAGTCTGGTTGGTGTTGGTTGCAGCAAGCATCTCGCGCAACTAATCGACCTGGTGCTTTAGATCCGCTATGGGATCTGTAGCGGGCGAATTTGCAGAGTTATCCTGCGTGCTGGGGGCATTTTCCTGTCAGAGCATTGTCGCTGCTGCTGAGGTTGCCGACGCCTCTATTGTCGCTGCGGCTATTGCTGCTGCTACAGCTGCTACTGTCGCTACTGCTGCTGCCGTTGTTGTTGCTGCCACCGCCCCTACTACTATTTCTGCTGCTGCTATTGCTGTTGCTGCCGCTGTTGCTACTGCCGTTGCCGCCGCTGCTGTTGCCATGGCTGCTGCTGTCGCGACTGCTACTACTGTTGTTGCTACTACCGCCCCACGCTGGGTTGGTGCACAATCTCCCCTCAGTTAAGAGCTCGATAATGAAAGTGGCCCGATCAAAACTCTGACTGCGGTTCTTGCTGATTTGGGATGGTGGAAGAAATTGACCTCCAGTTCAGAAATTTGACCGAGTGCTGAGATTTTAAGGTTCAAATGTTTAGCACTTAGTAATCAAGGTTGTCCAACTCAAGCAAAATTTGGACCACAGGTGCGCCTGACTGTGCTGAATGCAGTGGTGAAAGTCTTGGCATGAAAAGGGGGAAAAGGTACCAAAACGACCTGATTGTTTGCTCAGCTCAAAATGTTTTAAAAAACTGGATCCGCGATGCGAGTCGATTAATGCTGGACGCTACAGACCACCAAATGAGCCGAGTATGGCAGCTATTGAAATCTTGTGACCTAATCTTTCCAACAAGCTTATGCACATAATTTTTTTAATGTGTGTTTGAGTCCAGTGCAGTCAAGCGTAGGGGACGTGGATGGCTGACGTGATTTGCGTTTGCGTCTCATCCTCGTCCATGTGGCTTCCACAAAGGTGCAAGAACGGGGTAGTAGCTACAAACGGTGCTCCTGCCTCCTTCCTCTCCTTCTTGGATGTCTTTTTGTGCTGCTACTGCTTCTCCTTGTTGTTGCAGCTCTGTTTGACACTGTTGTTGTTGTTGTTGCCGCTGCTGCTGCTACTGCTGCAGCTCACTCCCACCTCTAGTTGACGTCACCACGTGCGTCGTCGCCAGCACGTTGCCTGACATCACTACAATGGCCGCTGACCTCCTTGCGTCAAACGTGGGGGTCAGAGCTGCTGGAAAAAATCCGGAACCATTTTCCCTGGCCCAGTGGCCGTGGGAAATTTTCTGACGCCGCCACCAAGCAGGTCAGTGCTGCTGGAAAAAAATCCGGCAACATTTCCCCTGTACTGGAGCGTATGGGAGGTCCATCGGCGTAGTCACGAACCTGTATGGCACTGCTGTTGCAGCTACGTCTGCTGCACTACTGCTCTGATACCAAAAAGGAACTAGCTAGTGCGCAGTTTGGGGCCGTGGTGTTGATGATGTAGCGTGGGGGAACCCACGTTCGTTGCTTAGTCTGTCCCCTCAGTCTGCTACACTAGAGTCTAAATCTGAGAGCTCTCGTTCATCACTCAGAAGTGTGCGCACCAGAGCTACCGCCAGAAAGCAGCTCGAATGAAGCAAAGACTGATTAGGAATGAAGAATAAGTAACTAATTGAGACCCCTCAAAATTCTAGCCTCAGCTCAACTTTGTGAGGCTTGCTACTCAGAAAACCAGCCAACCAGGAAAATCCTAGCATTATCCTGTCTGGCAGAATTTCCTAGGTGAGACCTGCCAGACACCAGACAGCCCAAAACCCGGGTGTTGTCCGTTTTGCCTAACAATTGGACCATGTCAAAATAGCCATGCTGCAAACGCAGTCGTGTAGTCAGAATCTGCAAGGAAAATAGCTTCGAGGAGTTACGGCTGCCCGAACTCAGGCGTCGACAACACTATTTCAGAGAGCCAACTCAGCTACTGATGATGTGACAGCCAAGGATAGGTGGCGATGGAGCTGGTCGTGCGAGACTATAGTATTAGAAGCACGAGGAGAAGGAGAACCACACGCCTGCCTTCACGGCAACACATCCACTCCACGGAGCAGCACCCTGTCGCCTTCAACGTCCACCCATTCAATCGTTTACACGAGCATGTTTTCCTCTTCAAAGAGGTCACAGTATGAGTCACTGAGGCACTGCAGAGATAAAACAACAACAGTTTTGACCGTGCACTGCCTCACTGACTCCTAGTGTGACCTCTTGGCTGGTGTACATGCTCGTGCAGACGACCGACTGGATGGACGCTAATGCTAACGGGGGGCTGTTCGGTGGAGTGAATTTGTTGTTGTAAATCTGCATGTGTGGTTCTCCTCCTCCTCGCACCTCTGACACTACACCCTCACACGATCAGCTCCTTCGGCCGGAACTCTTAGCTTTCACGTCACCAATAGTTGTAGATAACTCTCAGGATCAGGGCAATGAGCACCCGAGTTGGGACAGCTGTAACTGCACGTAGCTGTTTTTCTTGCTGATTCTGAATGAAATATTGCGTTTGCACCGTAGTTTTTTTGGTATGGTCAAATTTTTAGGAAAAACGGACAATGCCCGGGTTTTGGGCTGTCTGGTGTCTGATAGGTCTCACCCAGGAAATTCTTCCAGACAGGATAATGCTAGGAGTTTTCTGGTTGGCTGATTTTCTGAGTAAAAAGCCTCACAGAGCTGAGGTGAGGTTAGAATTGGGATGGGTCTCAGTTGGTTGCTTATTCTTCATTCCTAACCAGTCATTGCTTCGTTCCAACTGCTTTCTGGCGCTAACTCTGGCGCACACGCTTTTGAGTAACAAACAAGAGCTCTCAGACTTAGACTCTAGTGCAACAGACTAGGGGCGCAAACTAAGCAACGAGCGTAAGTTCCCGCACGCTACATCAACAATGGCACTGCCCCAACACGCGCACTAGCTAGTTCCTTTTTGGTATTAGAACCGTAGCGCAGCAACCGCAGCAGCAGTAGCAGTAGTGGCGAACAGGTTCCTGACTACGCCGGCAGACCTCCCATACGTGCGAGTGCAGGGGAAATGCTGCCGGATTTTTTCCGGCAGCAGTGACCTGCCTGGTGGCGGCTTCAGATTTTTTCCCACGGCCACTCGGCCAGAGGAAATACTTCCAGATTGTTTTCGGCAGCTCTGACCCCCACGTTTGACGAAGGGAGGTGAGTAGCCGACGCAGCAACGTCAGGAAACCTGCTAGTGACGACGCATGTGGCAACGTCAACCAGAATTGTGACTGACCCGCAACACTAGTAGCAGTAGTAGCAGCAACAGCAGTAGCAGCGGCGGCAGTAGCAGCAGAGACGCAACAGCGGCAAAAGCAGCAGTGTCAGACACAGCTACAACAGAAAGGAACAGCCGTAGCAATAGAAGCAAACACCCAAGAGGGAGAGGAAGGAGGCACGAGCACTATTTGTAGCTACTGCCCCGTCCTCGCACCCCCCTGGATGCTGCACAAAAAAGGAGGAGACGTAGACGCAAATCCAGTCAGCCACCCACGTCCCCTACGCCTGACTGTACCGGACTCAAAGGGGCATCAAACATTGCATGCATACACTTGTGCAAAAGCTTGTATCACAAGCTTTCTATAGCTGTCATGTTTGGCTGGTGGTCTGTAGCCTCCAGCATTAATCTTCACGCGTCGCAAATCCAGATTTTTGTAACATTTCGAGCTGAGCACATAATTAGGTTGTTTCGGCACTTTTTCAAGCCAATACTTCCTCCACTGCATTCACCACAGTCGAGCGTACCTGCGGTCCAAACTTTTCTTGATTTGGACAACCTTGATGTCTAAGTGCTGAAATTTTACTTATTCAAGCACTTATTCAAGTATCTCTACTGGAGGTCAATTTTTGCCACCATCCCAAATCAGTGAGGAACACAGTCAAATTTTTGATAGGACCACTTTCATCATCCAGCTCTTAACTGAGGGGAGACTACACACCAACCCGTCATGGGGAGGCAGCAGCAGCAGCGGCGGCAGCCGCGACAACAGCGGCAGCATCAACAACAACAGTGGCAGTGGCAGCAATAGTAGTGATAGCAGCAGTAGCAGCAGCAATAGTAGCCGCAGAGACAATAGAGGCATGAGTAGCCTCAACAGCAGCAAAAATACTCCGTCAGGAAAATGTCTCCAGCACATGGGATAGATCTACAGACCCATCCACTACAGATCCCATAGCGAACGTGCAGCGTCAGGTTGATCAGTTGCGTCGGATGCTTGCCGCAACCAGCACTAGCCAGAATGTCCTCCCCGGATAGCCTGATCCTGCCTTGACTGTGGCAGCGCAGACAGCAGCGCAGCAGCAGGTGCAGAAATAGTTGCAAACAGTTACTAGTGTCCTAGGCGCTAGCGGCCGGCCCCTCTTGACACAAGGAATTCGAGTCCTCTCCTCCTACCCTCATTGGAGATGAGCAGTTCCAGTCTTGGGAACTGCTCTATCCAATTTGGGCATAGGGGGAGGACCTATGGCCGTATAACACTCTTCTGCATGACGATGCCATCCTGGAGCAGGTGCTTGAGGCAGGCCGTGCCATCTGCGCAGTCATCCTCGCCTCTCCCGATGCTGACCGCACTGCCCTGGAGCTGCTCCTTGGTGACACTGGTGACGACACCTACATTGACCCCCGGTGGGCTTGGGACACGCTGACATGGCCGTATCGTGCCTCTGGCCAGGCAGCTTTCAGCCGCCTTCTGAAGGAGTTCAACTCCCTTCACATGAGGGAGTCCAAGTTCTTCACCACCTAATGGCTCCGTGAACAAGATATCCTACGCCGGATGAAAAAGCTGGGCATCCTCCACTTGCTGCCTCCTCACCATTGAGAACAGTGCCACTCTTCAGTTTGCGGAAATTTTTTAACCCTACGGCCTATCCAACCTCGAGGGGATGGTGGCCCAGGGCACTTTGATGACTTGGGCGTATGACCTACTCCATAGAGTGCAGGAAGCGGGACACGCAGCTTCAGCATAGTCACTCTTTTGCAAGGAAAGGCAAGAAGGGCAAGGGAAAGGGGCTGCATCTTTCTTCCGGTGGTACTACCCTGACGTGCCATAACTGCGGCCAGACGGGGCACGGGTAGTGAACGTACCCCATCCTTTCTGACGATACCTGCATTGTTGCCACCATGCGCCATTGGCATGAGCGCAGCCTTGGCACCTCCACTGCCACCGCTGCACCCTTCTTTCCTAGTAGCACTGTGGCCACCACCTACTCCACCCTGCAGCCGGCTCCTTAGCCTTGACTGCAGCTTCCGGCGTCCCTTCTCTATCAGCAGCAGCAAGATGTCTCGCCTCACTCACAGCCATATGCACCACCGCCGCAATAGCAACAGTGCGCTTCGTTGCAGCCAGTGTACTATCCACAACCTTCATCCTAGGAGAGCTCGTATCCCCCGTCGGAGGTGTGACCCCGCAGTCCGTGGCGCTCATCGACTCTAGCGCTCGGATCTACCAGCTACAGAGTTTCATTACCACGCAGCTCGGCATCATGCATCCTCCCCAGGGAAGTGCAAATTGTGTGACTGCTAGCTGAGAGGTTTCTCACTGCCAGACAGAGACCGGCCTCTGAGGGGACCTCAAAGAAACCGCTTGCTACCCTTTGGAGCCGGATTTAGATGATGTCGCATGGTTGGATGATTGGCATGATCGCTTTGCATGTGTCCCGTTTACTCAGCTTGCGACCTCCATCTCCCATCTTCTGTCCTGTTTTGTCGCTAACTATAGTGTCACGGCCTCGGTCCGCGACCTTCATGACACCTGGATTATGGACTCCGGTGCCACGTGTCCCATGAAATCCTGTCGCTAGGCGTTTAGCATGCTTGGTCCCGTTGGCAATGTTCACAGTATCCAGACGGCATCCGGGCAGATCTTGCCGGTCCGTGGTGTTGGCTTCGTTCGTTTTTGTTGTCCTTCCAATGACGTCTTCATGATTGATGTACTGTATGTACCAGGTTCGGGACTCAACCTCCTATCTATCACAGCTCTCGACTTCATGAGCATGGACGTCCGTCACTCCTGTGGCATTGGCACTGTCTCCCTTTGCCTGTCCGGTCAGGTCATGTTTCGTGTTGTCTGCCGTGACGACCTCTGGCACGTCACTCGACTTCCTTTGTCCGTGTCCCCTCCCTCGTCCACCACTGCACATGTGTTTGTCATCACTCTTCTTTTCCCCCAGCATGTGCACCAGCTCCACCACCGTCTTTGCCACGTACACCCCAATGCACTCAATAGCCTGCTCCACACTCAACCTGCGCTCGAACTTGATCTCTCCACCTTCCAGTGGCCTTGTTGCACCGAGTGCATTGACTACGCCCAAGACAAGGTGCACCGAGCCTCCTACCGTGTATCCTCTTCTCGGGCAACCCACCCGCTAGAGTTCGTCCACTCGGACCTTTTGGGCCCTTTCCTAGCTGTGTATGCTGTCGAGGGTGGCTAGTATGTGCTGATCCTCGCAGATGACTACTCTCGCGTTACCGTTGAGTCATACCCATCGACACACCTTCCTCCCCTCACACTGTCGTGAGTGGTGAGGCCGGCATCAAGGTCCTTGGCCTCACAGCCCTCGGCCTCGTTGGCCAGGAAACTCATCCAAGCTTGGCCCTAGGCTACGCTTTGATCTCCCAGGAGCTTCACCGTGCGGTCTACGCCACTCTGACCCGGGATCCCACAGGACTTTGCGCTGCCCGTGTGGTGACAGCACAGCCGTCCCCACTAGCACTCAACCCACAGATTCTACAAGAGGTCCGTGCCGCTCCCAACGCACACCAATGGGAGGCTGTATGCCTGGAGGATCTTGCCGCCATCAACAACCACGTAGTGTACGAGCTCATGGAACTCCCCCCTGACTGCAAAGCGATAGGGACAGAGTGGGTGTTTTGCCAAAAGTGGAAGCTAGATGGCACTCTAGACAAGTACAACATCTGACTCACCGTCAAGGGCTTCTTCCAGGTTGCTGGAGTTGGCTACAACCAGGTCTTTGCCCTGGTTTTCGGTTTCACCACCAGCCGGACACTCTTTAGCCTAATCGCACAGCATGGTTAGGAGCTCCACTGGATGGACATGAGCAACGAATTTCTTCACGGTGCTCTCGATGGTGAGGAGCTCTACATGATTCAGCATCCTGGCTTTGATGATGGGACGAGCCAAGTCTGGTGACTATGGAAGGCCCTGTATGGCCTCAAGCATTTACCTCAGTGCTTGAACATGGAGATCAGCCGTACCCTTCTGAAGGGCAGATTTCTCCGCAGCATTATAGACCCAGCATTTTTCATCACTCCTCCTCGGACCCCCTTTGTTATGATCCTTGCATACGTGGAATACCTACTCATCGTGTCTTCTAACCTTGCCATTGTCGAGCAGGTAAAGGAGCTTTGAAGGCGACCTACAAGATGAAGGATCTCTGGCCAGTGTAGGTGTTTCTTGACATGGAATTTGAGTGCAGTCTCGCGCACAGTATCATGCAGGTACATTAGGAAATAGACGTTCCAAAATGCTCACTGGCCGCTTTGTCGATCTCCTAACTACTGTCCCCAATGCCTCCATCCCGATGACCCTAGATGGATAGGCGAAGCTGAAAGCTACTTACGCCAGCACCTTCGGTGTAGCGGTGGACATCATGGCGTTCCTACGCATCGTCGGGTCACTCATGTTTCTTGTCATCACCACACGGGCCGACATCGCCTTTGCTGTGAATGTCCTTGTCCAGTTCTCAAAGGCCCCACACCAGCTGCACCTTGATGCAGCTATTTGCGTGTTGCGGTACGTGGTCTTCACATTCCATCGTCAACCGTTCATGGTGGCTGTAGGCTACACTGACAGCGACTAGGCGTGGAGCCTATATGGGAAGAGCCGCACTTGTTGGATCTTTCTCATCAGGGGCACGGCAGTTTCATGACTTAGCAAGAAGTATGGGTCTGTCACACCCAGCACAACACAGGTAGAGTACGTGGCTTGGAACGGTATTGCATGCGAGAGTATGTTACTGCGTCGCTTGTTGGATGAGTTGTGTCAGCCTGTGTCATCCATCACCTTGCACTATGACTATGAGAGTGACGCTGAAGTTGCTGGAAATGATGGTGTCCACCATGCACGCACAAAGCACATCAATGTTGAGTATCACTACGCACCTTCCTTGTTGCATGAGGACAGCGTTCACATCGTGTGGGTCATGACTGTGAAGTCGTTGACTGACTTCTTCACCAAGGCACTGAAGCATAACTCGTTCAAGAAGGCTATGAGTATGGTCGGATTGGTGCCCTGAATGTGTGTGGTGTGACTTTTCTGCTTGCATGGGTTCCTGTTGCACATGCAATTTGTCTCCTTTTGCTCTTGCAATGAGTTCTGGGCAGGGGAGCATGGGGGATCATGACTTCTGCATGTTCATGTAAAGTGACGCCTTTGGATCATTGAGGATTGTTGTTGTTTTTTCCGTGAACTGCCTCATTGACTCCTATTGTGACCTCGTGGCTGGTGTACGTGCTTGTGCAGACCGACTGGATGGATTCTAATACTAATGGGCGCTGTTCGGTGGAGTAGACGTGTCTCCGTGAAGCCAAGCGTATGGTTCTCCTCCTCCTCGCCCTTCCAACACTATACCCTTACACAACCAGCTCCATCGGCAACAACTCCTAGTCGTCACGTCACCAGTAGTCGTAGATAGTTCTCAGGAGCAGTGGAGTCGGCACCCGAGCTGAGCACAATGGCATGCACCACACTCACACTAAGCACATCAATGTTTAGCATCATTTTTTTCGTAAGAGGGTGGGTACAGGTGATGTCCAGATCGTCTGGGTTGACACTCGACACCAGAGAGTTGACTTCCTCACCAAAGCACACAGCAGAAATATATTCAAGACTGCAGTTTATGTCGTTGGCTTGTTGTGTTCTCATGATGCGCCTTGTTGAGTCCTAATGCCTGTGTACATTTGTGGTAGCCACACCTTGTCATGTCCATGTAATCTTTCATTGCGTGTTGTGCGTTGGGAGCCGGCTATGGGTCATGGGGGAGTGTTGGTTTCTTTGGCATAGACACATAGCGACCTCTGGCTTTCATTGCACATCCCACACATCACTGGTGCAGGTGACTGAGAGAGAATAGATTCTGCTGCCGGTTTGTACACCATTTCCAAAACATGGTCATGGGCCATGGGGACATCAGTACCACTAATGCATGTTCTAGCTATTCACATTGATTGGTCCATCTAGCACCAAGTCTTTCATGCAGACTTGGTGCTAGAGTTTTGCACATCCGGGTTTGTATCCGTGGTAGGTACACTACCGTGTGAGTTGGGATAACAAAAGGAGGGAACTGGTTCGATTGTCACGATGTCATAAGGCGGGAAGCAAGCCTCGACCTAGAACGAGCTCACTGCTTGCTCACTCTTGTCTCCTCCTCCACCAAACACCACCTTTGATACTTGTGACTTGGCTCTCTTGCCGTTTCTTACCAAACACTCACTTTTCTTTGCTTCAAGGTTCTCTACCATCACAAAGGCATTCAATCTTCTCTTGCCTCACTGTGCCTCTCACTACATCCTACAACCTACATCTGGAAGGTGGTTAAAAAGTCATAACCTTCTGGAACGGAAGATTGGAGGTCAGGGAAGGTAGCCCAAATGCCCTCGGCCAGTATGTGCAAGAATTACAAGGTTGTAGCACGGTGGGCCTTGCATGTAATGACAAAAATTCCCAATCATGGCCTTTAGGGACTTGTCTATGTCAAGGACGTGAAATAGTTCACCTCTCCGTTTAGGTTGTCAGTTTAGCTGGCAATGGAGAGATTTCCAGAAATTCGGTAACGGAATGGCATGTTACTAGATTTGAATTGCACATCATGCTACCACACCATGTATCGTCAGGCTGGATGGCTTCACCATCCCATCACGCATCACGTTGGATAGAAAACAATGATTTTTGTTTGTCCAGGTCCCGGTTTGTTGAGCGATGGCCCTCCAACTTGGCCCTCGACAATACATTAAAGTTCAACAAGATCACAACGAGAAACCGGCCAAAAGCTGCCTAAAACCTATGAACTTCTCGCATGTGCTGAGTGGGATGCGTCATTGAATGTTTAGGACATGTTGTTTCTTCTCAACATGCTAATTCCCTACAAAATGTTTGGTTAAAATAGATAGAATTCTTCCCGCCCATCTCCTGTTACGAATCAAACGTACATGTGTCCTTAGTCTTTTTGAGTGGTCATTTTTGTCATTGCACAAATAGACCTCGACACGAAGAGACCTCAATTTTCACTCCGACGGTCGGGGGCAACTCGGCCAACTACCCTCAATCTCCGGCAAACATTCTCGTACTTTCTAACAACTTCAACCACTGAAAATCGACGACAGAATTTTCATGACCTTTCGGTCGACTTCTCAACGCATCAAGGAACATTGATATTTCTAAAGATGCATCTTGCATCTTCGTCATCAATCCTCAAAGCCCCTCGATGACTTGGCAGAGCTTCTTGATTTGACCACTCATGACACAACTCCACACGCGTCTCTAAACAATTGACCCAACGACCCTGACCATGTCTCATTTGTACCTCAATACTTGTGTATATGTGTTTGATGATTTCGACACTTGTCATCAATGTACACTTACAGCTAATTAAAAATTGCTCAAGTGTGCCAAATACTAAAACGTGTTTTGCCTCACAAATTCTACATATTCACCAACTACGCTCCGTTTGGCACAACACTTGGTATCAGAGCGTAGCGGTGCCAGAGAGGCATCTGACTACTTAACCCATCCAGAGGGCTACCTCGCACAAGTCGTCAGCACATCTTGCACGTCAAGACTTCCCAGACTTGACAACTACGACGTGAAGAGAGCAAGAAAAACCGACAAACAGGAGCGGATCTTTGAGGAAAACTTTGGCAATGGAGGAGCAGAACATGCCTATACAAGCGAGCCTTGAAGCGGCAACGAAGGCTGGCTTGGTAGGCTATGTGGCAGCTGGATCAACCCCAATGGCTCCGACGACCAACCCGGTCACGGATCCAACAACAGTAAACCATCTACCCCTACAGACGGCCTCGACGTCTGCAAAAGAACTATAAGTGGCACTGAACGACGGGGGCGGATCAATGAGGAACTGGAAAACCGTATCTCCACGCTCGAGGAGATCAACAACCACCTACTCGAACAACTCAACGTTGTGATGGAGGCTCTTTGCAACGCGAGCGCACAAGAGGCGGTGCTTGTTGAGAGAAATGCCCAACTCTTGAGCGAGCCCAAAGGTTATCCAACCCCACCAGAACCATTCGATCCTGCAAATTCCTAACGACCGACAGTTTGGATGTGGCTAACGAGTTTGGAGGAGTAGTCTATTGCTGCTGGGGTCAACAACGATCGAAATGAGATTGAGTTTCAGCCACGCTTTTGTGTGGCACGGCACTAAGTTGGTGGTCTGACTTAAAAGCCATCCAACAGCAGCAGGAGATTGGCGGGACCTCAACGACGGCCAGCGGCGCTCATTTCATATCGCCAGGTGCAAGCGTTCTACTCTTGGAGCAGATCAATCCACAATGGCAAGCCGCGCTGGCACCACTAATCCACAAGAATGAGTTCTCGTGCTTAATGATTTGACGCTCAGTAAAAGCTTCAGTGTCTTTGTTAGCAGTCCAGTGTGGTAGAGTACAAGCACTGCTTCCACAAGAGCATAACTGGTACAAACATCGCCCCTCGCAAACTCTATTTTCACTGTAACAATGGCCTCAAACGGGACATCCGGCAAGTGATCGCCATTTTTGGCATCCAAAATGACTTATCACGGATGATCACAGCAACTGAAAGAATCGACAACACTGACTAGAACGCTCGGATCCAGGAATCTTATGGCTGGCAACCTCCCAACCACCATTATCGTGGGAACAGGAAAAGTCAGTAAGGGGACTCCCCGACTCCGATGGAAGTGGACTTTGTCAACCAGAGAGATACACGCTGTTGCAAAATTGGGCACATCACTTGGAACGGCCGAAGCAAGTAGCAGACAAAAAAGAGGGGATAGTCGCGTAAGAATGAGTCGGAAAGCGACAAGAGGCATGAGTGAAAGGCGTAACTCTTTTCCGTGAGGAGCGATCTGCGCCGAACGATCGCCTATCTGAATGGCCTACAACTTCGTAGAGGGTTTCAGGTATTGCAAAGTTTGATGAGGAGCACGAGGACGACCAACCATCGATACTACTAAAAGTGTAACCCCGAAATTGCAAGAGTCACAAAATGGTACCAGCACTATTGGATGGAGGAGCTTCTCACAGTTTGTAAGTAATGGCATGGTCACAAACAGGGTTTGCAGACAAAACGAGGGGTTTTTAAAGAAAAACTGTCGGTGGAAGATAGTAAGTACGGAGACTCCAAGAACCACTACGACTTCTAGTAACTGGGTGTGACGGTCTGGTAGTCATGTCCAATGAGTGACCACAAAATCATTCTCGGACAAGATTTCCAATAGTGGCAATGTCTATGTAGAAATCCACGTTGCCAATCTACAAAATTTGTGCATGGGGCAAAAGACGGCGGCGGAAGGAGCATAGGTGGAAGCTGCACCGGAAGCTGCGTTAACCAAGAAGCGAACATTACGCAGTTCATACTGCTCAACATGGCCAAGCATCACATGCAATGAGGAGCTCATGCGTAGCTCGTACATCTCGAGCCAATGGAGGAAGCAAAAGTAGTAGCAACAGACTCATCAGTCCCATCGGCCTCAACGGCATTAACAAAGTTCGCGATGGTTCTCGAGGAGTTCGCACCTTTCATCCAAGACTTTGTAGACGTCTTCCTTGACAAACTCCTAAAAACCCTACCATCATAACACGACATCGACAATCGCATCGAGCTGAAACCGGGCAGCTAATCCACAGCTCGAGGGGCCTATTGGATGAGAAATCACGAGCTGACTAAGTGTAAAAGGTAACTGGATAAGATGCTCAGTCAAGGATTCATCTGCCCATCCACGTCACCATGTGTGGCATCAGTACTGTTCGTGAAAAAGAAAAATGGAAAAATGCGGATTTGCATGGACTACTGAGCATTGAATGACGCTACCATGAAGAACCGAAACCCTCTTCCCCGAGCCGACAAAGTATTTGACCAACTCCGAGGGGCTCGAATTTCACCAAATTCCACCTATACAACAATTATCACTAGATTCGCATGGCAGACACTGACATCAAGAAGACGGCTTTCCAAACACACTACAGGCATTTTGAGTCCACGGCCATGCAGTTTGGACTTACGAATACCCTAGCAAAGTTTGTGGCAGCAATGAACAACACTTTTTGCCCATACCTCGACGATTTTGTCGTGGTATATCTCGACGACTTCCTGGTATACAACCACATCTTGGAGGAGCACGATGGACATCTCCAAAAAATTCTAGATGTTTTTCAAAGAGATAATGTTGTCAAAACACTCTCAAAGTGCGACTTCGGTCGCCGTTCGATCGAGTTTTTTGGTCATATCATCAACAACGGACGGATCACCATGGATCCAAAAAAGGTGGGTACAGTCGCTGATTGGCCAACGCCGACCAACGTCTGAGACGTCCAAGTTTTTCTCAGCTTCTGCACTTGCTATTGGCGCTTCTTACAGGATTAAGCCCTAGTGGCAGTGCCTCTCTCCGATCTCACTGAGAAAGAAAACGAGTGGAGGTGGGGAGACAGCAAACAGGAAGCGTCCAGCGCTTTGCGGGACGCTCTGACCTCGGCACCAGTCCTGCGATTAGTCGATCCAATGGTTGACTATGTCATGGCCACAGACGCGTCAGACCAAGCCATCAGCGCAATCCTCCTGCAAGACCATGGAAATAGCAAGCAACCGGTCGCATACATGTCCCAAAACCTGCGAGGACCGGAAATCAACTATGTCGTACATAAGAAAGAGATGTTGGTGGTCGTACACGCAATCAAGACGTGGCGATTCTATCTTGAATGCGCTCACCATCATGCGTTGAAACATTTGAAAGTGTAGCCAAACCTGAGTCGTCGTCAATCCCAATGGATGGAGTTCCTTGAATATGGGCTGGACTACGATATTGAGTTCCGGCCGGACAAGAACAACCCAGAAGATGCAATCAGCCGCCGACCAGATCTGATGGCTGAGGCAACAACGCTACATCTACAATGAGATCCGTACCTTAAGCAGTTGTTCAAATGAGGCTACAACCACCATGGCGGAAATAACAAGGCAAAGTTCTGGTATGACGCACCCTACTGGCGGCGACAATTCACTCGCCAGGTGATCGTTCCCCCAAACGATGAACTCCGCAGCATGCTAGTCAAAGAATGTTACGACACTGGTCCACGTAGAAATTTTGGAGAAGACGCATAAAAAGCTAGCAAAGCACTTCTGGTGGGACAAGATGCAAACCGACGTGGCCAACTTCTACAAATCCTACGACATGTGTCAACGACAAAAATCTCATCGCACGAGGCCACCCGGACTTCTGCAACCACTCCCTATTCTGACAGAACCATGGACAGACATCTCCAAGAATTTTGTCACTAGATTACCAATCACATCAGACGGATATGACACAATCCTTGTGATTGTTGACACGTTTGTAAAAATTCTCACTTTATTCCGACAACGACCACAGTCACCGCCAAAGGAACGCGCGACTATTTCTGAACATTATCCAATTACACGGTGTATTGAAAAACCATAACGAGGGACGGTCAATCTGCCGGTCATTTCTAGTACAAACTGATGTCTCGCTACGACAGTCGGATCCAGCTTTCAACGGTGTTCCACCCTAAAATCGACACCCAAATCGAGCTGGCCAATCAGACGCCACAACAACTTCTCCGAAAAATGTGCAAACCTCACACGACGAATTGGACACAAAAACTCCCGACAGCCAAAATTGCATACATGTTGGTGATCTCCACAGCAATGGGTTAAACGCCATTTGAAGTGATGTATGGCAAACTACCCGCCACACCTGTTGGACTACGCAGCCAGAGCAACATTTCCGCGGTTGATGTTCAACACCGCAAATTCTCCTCTATCTGGGAAGGAACATGGCAGACACTCACAAAGACACAAGCGGTGTTGAAACAAGCAAGTTACCGCCATCGCAGCATCGATGTGTTTGCCGTAGGCAACAATGTCCTCCTCATTTCAGCAAACATAAAACTCCGCAAAGCCGATTGTTCCAAGCTGAAACCTCGATGGTTGGGCCTGTTTGAGATCGATCGCATGCAAACTCCTATGATCGCGCGACTCAAACTCTCCAACACTATGCAAGTTCATCCGGTGTTCCATATCTGTAGAGTCAAGCACTACTGAGACCCAGGAGAGAACTTTCCCCGGCATGGATGTACCTCCCCCTTCACGTGTACAAGTGGACGAAGACACAGAGTACGTCATTGAAGACACAGAGTACGTCCTTGGCCATCGGTGACATGGCAAAACGACAAAATATCTTATCAAATATCTTGCACAGCTATGATGCCGCGCATAACAGCTAGGAAGCTTATAATGACTTCCACAATGTTGATGATCTGATCGACAGATTCTACCACCGTTTCCGTGCCACATTCGTACGTGCGTGGGGACGTCGCGGCTAAATGGGGGGGAAGTGTTATGTACCAGACGTACATGAGTCCCTAATCTTTCTGAGTGGGAATTTTTGTCATGACACAAATAGCGCTCCGGGAAAGGAGACGTCAATTTTCACTCAAACGGTCGGAGGCAACACGACAAACTACCATCACCCTCCGACGAACCTTTTTGCACTTTATGACAACTTTGACGACTTTCAAGAATAGACGACAGAAGCGTCATGACCTTTCGGTGGACTTCTCCACACATTGAGAATTATCGAGATTTATAAAGATGCATTCTGCATCTTTGCTGTCGATCTTCGAAGCCCCCCGATTCCCCGGCAAAGCTTCTCCATCCAACCACTCACGACGCGACTCCACACGCGTCGCCCCATGATCGACCTAACGACCCTGACTATGTCTCATTAGCTACTCGACACTTGCATATATGTGTTCAATCATTTTGAAAACTTGTCATCGAAGTACACTTACCGCTAATCATAAATTTCTCAAGTGTCCCAAATTCCCAAACGTGTTTTGCCTCACAACTTCTACATGTTCACCATCTACGCTCTGTTTGGCACAACATCACCATCCCGTTCGCACGCCAAAAGTTGGCATGTAAACTGCATGGAAATCATTGTTGTGATGTGTGACGTCCGTGTTCATTTGTACAGCTTACTCTGACCAGTCGGCCGTGTCCATGCTCATGTTGATCCTTGATGCGGACACAGCTGGCACCAGAGCACCGACGAGTGGTGGCTCCACCCACCACCAACTGCTAGACAGCTGCCACCACATCCTAGGTGCTTGCCGGGGTGCTTTACGGTTTTGCCGCACACGCTAGAGTTTTCTTGGTGGACTGGCTCTTGAACCCAATTTTCATGTTTTGCATTTTCTTTCCGCCAATCAATACCAGACTTATAAGTGTGATTAGTCGAAGCGTTTGGATCAAGATTTTGCATCTCTAGGTTCAGACGGTGTTGCGTTTGGATACCTGTGCGCAGACTTACGGCCAAAACAGTGGTTTTGGACCGGTTTTGGGACAAGCTTACACTGTCGCATGCGTCACCAGCCATGCGCCGCGGTAGCTATTGATGTTGTGTGATTATCAGTTGTCGTAACCCATGCATTCCTAAGATATTGAAGCTTATGAGACTTTGCGCGTCTCCCTAGCCTGACCCTTGCTGTTTCTTGTAGCTACTTGCTTACTAGTGCGCCAGCTGATAGGGCAGTGTCGCCACGTCAGCAGCAAGGTTAGGAAGCTTTCTAGCTGCTTCTCATGGTAATAGAGAAGTGAGACCTCTCTCACTGAGCTGCGCCACAGAGACGCAACACCGGCAATAGTAGTAAGAGTCACCACCGCCGCCGTATTGTGGGACTCGTTGCCGTTGTTTGGAGCAGTGACATCACCACAAGATTCCCACCACCACACCGGATGAGCTACAGCAGTTTCCAGCTCCAACAGCCACGCCGAGCAGCAGCAATAGCACCGGGTGGCAGGAGCAGCCCTGTCTGGCTGCCTATCTTTAAAAAAAAAAAGGGGGAAATCAGCTCGCGACAGTGGCTACGAGCACTGGCAGCGCACAACGCCAGCAACAGCTTGCAGCAACCGCGGCTTGAGTACGCGCGAGTAACAACAGTAGTGCAACAGCAGTGGCAGAAGCAGCAGCAGCAACACAGCAGCAGTGGCGGCCCCCATAGCAGCGGCGGCCGCCATAGCAGCAGTAGCAAGCAGTGCTGCTGCGTAGCACTATTACGCATCACTACTACGCAGAAGCTATGCAGTACTACACACTGTTACGCAAGGCTACGTAAGACTGCGCAGGCCTACGCAGGGGTGCACAGGGCTACGTAAAACAGGGGTTGATGCGGTCATCCCCACCGAGGAGTCCGCGTGACCAAAAAAAAACCGTTGGCCTAGATTACGCCAACGTAAGAAACGCGAGCGTTAATGACGCTAGTGTTTGTTTGAAGTTCAGCCACATACTGAGCACTTCAATGGCACCAGTGCGTGGCAAAGGCAAAGGCCTCAAAGGCCCCTCTTCTTCCTCCTTTTCGAGCATCATGAGCCCACGGTTGTAGTCACTCGCGATGGACGAGTTTCATTGGAGGCAATATGAGATACACCGACAGTAGCGGCGGTAGAGAAACGTGTCGCAAGAGATTACTGAGCTACTACGGGGTCGTTTGGGAGCCTCACAGCAGCCACCTAGAGGATGTACTAGAGTTGCACCATCTGTTCAATAGTCTACACCGTACACATTGCTACGACCTCAACACCCCTCATCATAGGGCGAGGCCTGGGATGAGGATGAGACAGGAGATGACACACGCGAGGACGCGATTCGTGTCCTTGAGGAGCGCATTCGTGAGCTACGTCTAGGGTTACAGCCTCTCACCGTGCCACCTTCTCGCCGTCAAGATCAGGCATGTCGTTCAATGGCGTCCAGTTCTGGTGGTGTTTCTCTCACTCGTGGTCTCCCTATACCCTGTCCACCATCTCCCCAGCCCAAGGTCGCCCTCCCCACGGAGCGGCAACCGAAGGACTTTGAAACACCTCCACCCTAATATGATAGCAAGGAGGGGTTGATTCCTTGGAGACGTTGTTTCAGGTGTAGGCCAAAACTGAGGGCATCTGGCCTCACTACCACAATCAATACCAGACTCGCGACGCTCACTTGGTCCAGACAGCAACAAGAGCAATGCCCAGTCTTCTCTACGCCATGCCACAGGAGACTGTGGTAGCCTTTCGCCCCTTTCTGGGTGAGACCGGGACGGAAGTGGAGCAGTTCCGCGTCAGGGCTAGTAGCTGGCCCTGACTCTTCTCGCTATAGAGACCCATGATATGAGGGTCGTCCGACTACGTGAGTTTCACTCCCTCCGTGAGGGTCCCACAGAGCTTGCAGCTGACTACAGGAGGAGCGCAATGCACCTTTACACGCGTCTTGGGACCGGTGGCGGGACGCAGTTGTGGGCACTCGACACCATCATGATGGGGGCGCACTTGGACCACGTGAACCTCTTTACGCGCTTCGACTGTGTGGCTCTCTCTGAGTTGTTCGAGTCGCTCCAGCTGCTTCCGTGGGCCCATTGCTGCTTCCTCCAGGCCACATCTTCGCATGATGCTGCTATCGCCCATCAGCATAGTCCACTTCTTGCAACAGTGACTGCGACCCCTCTTACGCCTTTGTCTCGGGTAACCAGCCTCACCTCCACCGCTTCCTCCTCCATTGCCTCTACCACGAACGGCCACACTCAAGGCATTGTAGCGGTCGTACAAGGGAAGAAGGAGAAGAAACAACACGGGAAGGGACAGCTGCAACAGCAGCAGCAGCACCCGGTGTGTAGTGGCAACGGAAATTCTGTCCACTGCTAAAACTGTGGAGGCGCTCACCGCTACATGGAGTGTAAGTAGCCCCTTGACTGGAATCACATCATGCACGGCCTTCAGGCGGCGCGTATGTAGCGGATTTCCTCAAGTGACACACGATTGGGGCGCGCCGCGATCACGATTACAGCAGACGTGTCCATTTCATCAGGCGGCAGCAGTGATATGGACCCTCGGGATCACATTACATGGAGCTTTGTCAAGTGCTCGTGCTTTGTACTCAGGGAGGTGCGAGTATGTTGTCATTGATGAGTGGTCCTACGACAGCTTATCTTATTGTGTCTGCTGCCCATGATGATGCTTCTGGTGGAGCTAAATTGTTTTTCGATGAGGATAGACGTGAAAAAACTAATTGGCGTGACGAGTCACATATTCATGTTGTTCGTCATTGTCCTGAGTCCTCTGCTGAGCGTCCAGCAGAGGCAAAGTGTTTTGTGGCATGTTGCTCAATTTCAACGACTAGTCATGAGCCGGGTGGCACCTGGTTCATTGAGTCTGGTGCCACCCATCACATGACCTTTCGTCGTACTGACTTGGTTGTGTTGGGTCCCGTTGCGCCTATTCGGTCCTTTAGCACAGGATCTGGTCAATCATTGCCTGTGCAGGGAGTTGGGATTGCGCAGTTTGATGGTCCTTCTGGCCCCTTGTTCATTACTTATGTGCTCTTTGTCCCTGCTCTTGAGATCAGCCTGCTCTCTATTCGTGCATGCACCAGAATGCGCCTCACTGTCGAGCACTCTCCTGACTTTGCCACAGTGACTGCTCTTGACACACGTGCCATCGTGCTTTGTGCCTCTGTTGTTCATTATCTCTATCATCTGTCTCGTCACATTCCCTCTGTTTCTCCCCCTCCCTCTTGTGTTTTTTGCTAGTGTTCTCTCCCCTGAGCATGAGTGCTCATTACATCGTCGCCTCTGCCATGTGAGCTCGGACACTATGTATAAGCTCATTTGAACTCAGCCAGTCCTCGTTCTTGATGCAAATTCCTTTGAGAAGAGGCCCAAGACCGATTGTCTTTTTTGCGCCCATGGTAAGATGCATCGCTGCTCTTACCCTGACTCCTCCTCTCAGGCACTGCACCCACTAGAGTTGGTCCACTCAGACCTTTTTGGTCCTCTCCCAGTCGAGTCGCTCTCTGATAAGGGTCGATGTTTTCTCATCCTGACCGATAACTACACTCGGATGCGGTGGGTTCCGCCACAAAAGCTACACCGCACTGGCGTTCCACCTGTGGCTTGTGATGGCTGAGCGTCCCTCTCGTCACACCGTGCACACGATGTGCTCGGATTGTGGTGACGAGTACTTAGGTGAGATGGATGCCTACTTTGTTGAGTACGGTATCTTTCACCAGCTATCTGCTCCTGCTACACCACAGCATAATGGTGTGTCTTAGCATTAGAACTACACCATGGAGGATGCGGTTTGAGATATGCGGTCTGAGTGCCGTCTTCCAGAGTCCTTTGCCTTTGAGGGCTTCTCCTATATGACGTGGCTCTGGAACCGCTTGTCGCATGGTCCACTTCCAGACCATGTCATGCCGTACGAGTTGTGGTTTGGCCATCGTGCGGATCTCCGTCTCGCCCGCGTGGGGGGGTCCCTCGCTTATGTCTGGTACACCGAGGACCAATAGGGGTCCAAGGGCTCACCTCGCGGATGCATATGTACCTTCCTTGGCATCTCCGCACGGTCAAAAGCCTAGCGCTTTTGGGACCCTGCTCGCCATCACATTGTCGAGTCTTAAGATGATCTCTTCTTTGAGGCTCTCACCTACTCCAAATTGTCCAGCATTCTGTCTCTGGACGCGACCAAATCCCTACCTCTGTGGCTTCCCGGTGGATGGGGGAGAATAGTCCGGCAGATGAGTCCATCCCTTGCAGTCCGGTCTCTGGCCGCTGACGATCCTGCCATCGTGGCTATTGGTCCTGTAGCCTCATTAGTCCCCTCTAGCACACCTGATCCCGTGCCGGTGTTAGACTTTTCTGGCACATCTGATCCTGTGCCAGTGTTGGTCACCTCTGACACACCTGATCTTGTGCCAGTGTCAGACCCTTCTATTACACCTATTCCCGTGCCAGTGTTGGTCCCCTCTGATACACCTGATCCAGTGCGCTTGTCAGACCCCTCGGCACATCTGATCCCGTACGAGAATCACTCTCCTTAAGCACACCCGATCTCGTGACAGTGTTAGTCTCCCATGTCATTCCCACTCTCGTGCATGCACTTATTTCACCTGTGGTTATGGCCGAGCAGCCTTCTCTGCAACTTGAGGTGAGCACCTCTACATCGGGCTACTCCCGCGAGCCCGGCGGTCTTCTCCAACCACTGGCCTCTACGGCTTAGCGGACTATTGACTCGGTATCTAGATGCTCAACTCGTACTATTCAGATAGGCAAGCCTGGCACAAAGGCCCTTGGCCTGAGTGTCCAAGCGGACTACACTGAGGTGAATCTGGCATGTCCTGTCGTCCACCAGTTGGTCTCCTAAGAGTTCTCAGTCGCTTGCGATGCTGCAGTTGACCTTGTCATGGTTACATTGAGTCAAGAGGCATGTGTCTTAACCAACCAGAGCTCTCCCTTGACGACACCTGATCTAGGCACGTTGATGGAAGCACTCTGAGCTCAGGATGCAGACTTGTGGCGTGCAACTTGTGAGGATGAGCTGAGAGCTATCCATGAGCACCGGGTCTACAAGCTTGTCGACCTCCCGCCTAGGGAGAAGACTGTACAGGCCCAGTGGGTCTTTCGCAAGAAGGTGAAGCCTAATGGCACACTGGATCGCTACAAGGCTCGCTTGATGGCCAATGGATTCTCCCAGGTTAAGGGTGTAGATTTCATTGACACCCTCACACCCGTTGGCCGCGTGGCCACCGCTCGCGCTCCGTTCATGATTGTTGCTCACCACGACTGGGAGCTGCACTAGATTGATGTAAAAAACGGGTTCTTCCACGAAACCTTAAAGGAGGAGATCTACATGGTTCACCCACCTTGATTCGAGGGCATGACAAGGTCTGGCACTTGCGTAAGGCCTTATACGGCCTGAAACAGTCATCCAAGTATTGGAACCTGGAGATCAACGGCACACTGACACGTGCCGGTTACGTGCAGAGTGATGCTAACACGTTCCTCTTTCTTGGACGGATAGCTGAGAGCCTCACCACCATCCTGGTCTACGTGGACAACCTACTGATTGCGTCTCCTTTGATGGAGGTCGTGAAGGAGGCTAAGGCAGTCCTTCTGGCTACCTACAGGATGAAGGACCTTGGTCCTACAGTTGTGTTTCTTGGGATGGAGATAGTGCGTGATCGTTAGCGACGAACACTCTTGTTGCATCAGGCACGTTATGGCAGCTTTGTGGGGGAGCGGTTTGATGACCTCCTTGGTGCAATTCCCATAGCCTCCACCCCTACCACACCTGACAGGCAAGATGCTCTGAAGGTGGATGATCTAGCAAACCTAGGGGAGATAGTAGACGTGACCCTCTACTTACGCCTGATTGGTTCTTTGATGTACTTGGCCACTACCACACAACCCGAAATTGCCTTTGCCGTCAACCTCCTTGCGCAATTTTCACAGTGTCCTCGGGCGAGAGCCCTTCACGCTGTTGTGCGAGTGGTGCAGTACGTTGTGTCCACGCTGTACCTTGGAGTCTACTTTCGATGACAGTGTTTGGTGCTAGTCGACAGCTACACAGACAGTGTCAGGGCGTGGACTCCTCAAGGGCGCACTCGCACATGCTACGTGTTTCTGCTTTTTTACACCGTTGTGTCGTGGCACGGCGGCAAGCAGGAGTTTATTGCGCATAGCTCATCAGAGGTTGAGTATGTTGCTCTGGGGGCTGGAGCTGCAAATGGAGGTGTGGCTGCAACGTCTATCTCGTGAGTTGCGTCAGTCCGTGCTCTTGCCATTGCAAAGAACTCTGGTGTATTTAATGCACGCACAAAGCACATTGTTGTTGAGCATTACTTTGTGCGTAATCGTGTGGAGCGACAAGTGATCTCCGTCATCTCGGTCGGCATGGACATGCAACGGACTGACTTCTTGACCAAGGAACTCTCGCGCGAAAAGTTCATGGAGGCCATTCGTTTTGTCTGGCTTTGCACCATGCCTCAAAGTGGCAGAGAGTGGGGTATGTGAAAATGGCCTGTTGAGCATCTTGTTGCGCACCTGTGTCAGATTTGCACATGTATGGAAATGCGTGCCATCGGGTCATGGGGGAGTGTTGTGATGTGAGTTGTCCCCATCTGTTTGTACAACTTACTGTGACCACTCGGCTGTGTCCATACTCATGCGGATCCTTTATGCGGACGCAGCTGACGCCGGAGCACCGACGAGTGGTAGCTCCACCCACCGGTAGGTGCTAGATAGGTGCCATAACGTCCTGGGTGCTTGCCGGGGTGCTCTACGGTTTTTCTGCCGATGGTAGAGTTTTTTCAGTGGATTGGCTCTTGAGCTCAATTTGCATGTTGTGCATTTTCTGTCCATCGATCAATGCCAGACTTATGCATGTGACCAGTCTTAGCATGTGGCTCAAGATTTTGCATCTCTAGGTTCATACGGTGTTGTGTTTGGATACCTGTACGCAGAGTTACGGCCAAAACAGTGGTTTTTGGTAGGTTTTACGACAAACTAACACTACCGCGTGCGTCACCCGCCGTGCGCCGTGGCAGTTATTTATGCTATGTGCTTGTCAGTTGTCATTTCTCTCTACATTACTAAGCTATTGGAGCTTGTGAGACTTTGCGCGTCTACCTACCCTAACCCTTGCTGTTTCTTGCATCTACTTTCTTGCTAGTGCGCCAGCTGACTGGTCAATGTCACCACATCAGTAGCAGCAAGGTGAGGAAGCTTCCTAGAAGTTTCACAATAATAACATTTCTACCCAATCCGCGAGGGGGGTGGTTATGCCCTACCTAGCGAACAAATTGTATTAACATCCTGCCTAGCGACTGTAAAAAGAGGACTACCTCGCTTTACATGCGCAATGAGGGGCAAGCACCAGTGATCATTCAAAGAGGTGGGGTATGTCCGCCCCCCTTGCGATTCTCTATCCCATCAGAGAATCGCAATCGAACGATGACCTGTTTTTTTTCCCGACATGCAAGCCCCCCGGTTTGATTTAGGATTTTCACGGGCGGATTTTGCGCAAAACATAAAACCCTACATCAAACCATGGGGTTTGCATGGAATAAATAAAATCATTGCCCAATCGCGATTGAGCGACGTCTTTTTTTGACATGTGGCGGAAACGCTCGTTTTTTTAATAACATTTATTTATTTAAATTTAGACACGGAAACGCTTCTAGTTTCAATTTGAAGACCCTAATTGGGTTCATGGTTTTATTTTTGTGCGGTTTTCTGCTGGGCTTCGTGATAGCGGGCCCTAACAGGTTCCCTTTCAACGCATGAGGAATCTCAGACCCCCCATGCAAGCCAAACGCAAACCCCGCCCTCATAAATAAAAAATCCCCCTCAATGAGGGATTTTTTGAATTTTAAAAGAGACATATGACGTCAGCATGTCCCTGCGACATCGCATGCAGCATGGACATGTTGCGATTTCTCGTTGTACGTGGATGAAATGTTAACATTCTCAAGTCACAGGGTAGGTGATTCTCATTATTATGAGCTAATATTAGAATTAATTTTGTCTAAGAAACGCCAGGTTGGGCATACACACAATTGAATTGTGTGGGTAATCCCTACATGTACCCGAATTGAATTCAAGAGTATCACTTTGTAATCCAAGCAAAACAAAATCATTGTGTCGGTTCAGGACCTGGGACGCCATCGCCACCTGGGCCCGTCCGCACACTGCCACCACGCTGGCCCGCTTTTTCCGTTGTCACGCGCTCTTTACACGCTACGCCCACCTCGCCTTTCCGTCAGCCTCCGAGGCCTGGCCCGTCACCCCCACCTCGGCCGCAGCCCCGCCTTGCCCTCCCCTCCGCTCGTCCCTCGCGAGAGTGAGCCGTTGCGTGCTGCTGGGCACGAGTCTAGGAAGTTGGTTGCTCTGGAAAGGACGTCGTCTTCTGACCTGCAGCCGTGGCTAAACACTTTTTGACGGGAAGGGGTCGTCGCACTCCCCGGCCCGCCTGCCAAGGGTTTATTCGGAAAGCTCGCATCTTGCGCAACGGCCACAGCACGTCGGTTGGTGAGGTGAGGTCGTCGGACGGCTCTTCCTCTTCGCGCTGCGCGTCATTTCGCCCTCCCGCCCCGATAAGTGCGGATGTTCGCCTCCACTGACATCCGTGCTCTGCTTTTGCCTTGCGAGCGGACTCGTGCACTTGAAGACTTGTCGACAGCAACCTCCGAGCTTCCTGCAACAGACCATTTCGAGTGATTTCAAAGCACCGTTCTCATAGCACCAGATTCCCTCCCCTTTCGGCCGATTTAAAGGAAACAAACCTCCCGGCGGAGAAGCCCCGAAGAACCGTCATGGCCGACCTGCAGTCCGCCGCCATGCTGTGCTTCCATATGGACTGGCGCCGACACCCCACCGTTTGTTCCGACCAACGCGATCAGCACCTGCTCCAGCAGCACCAACATTCGCAAGAACAATGCCGCCCGCGACCGCTTTCCCTCGCACCCTCCTCCTCCTCCTCCTCGTCCCTCATCCCCTCTCCGACATCCCCCTCATTTTTTGCGTCCGCCTCCGGAATCTTCTTCCACCCATACACTGTCAGCGAGGTTCCAAAGGCCAAATGTTCGCAGCAGCAGCAGCATCAGCAGCAGCAATGCAAAGCGGCGGCAGTGCGGAGCAGCGGCATCGGCCTGCATGAACCCACGCCGGTTGAACTGTGCATGCTATCGTCTCTGTGAAACTCGTCGAACCGTCCGACCCACTGCCTCTGTGGATTTTTGGGGCGGGGTTGGCCGACATGAAGACGGAAAGATGGAAAGACGAAAAAGTTGTGAAGCTCCACCACCCACTTCGTAGAGCACCACCAACATCTGCTTCTCCACCCTCGCCACTTTGTCATGACGCTTTTCTCCGTCTCGCCGTGAGTGGGCTCCTTCACTGATTTTCTCCACGTGGCATTCACGCTGGCGGAGAGGAGCTCCAGCGAGCAGGCTTGGCTCAATTTTGCAGCATCGCCTCGTGCCTTTGTCGGTCATGACAAGATGGCGAGCTTCTTTGGGAGGTGGTGGTGGGGGAAGGGTGGAGGGGGATCTTCATTGACTATGGGGAAGAGGAAGCAAGGAAAGAGGGTGGTGGTGGTGGGGGGGGGGTTGGGAGGGGGGGTGGGGGTTGGGAGGGTGGGTGGGACTGGTGGAGGTGATAGTGATGTGTTTGATGTTGGCATGTAGACTGACGTTGGTCAGGAGGCGTTCGTCTACACTCTGCTGGGAGGTGTGCACTAGGGCAGTGCCATGATGGCTGGAGGACTCAATGCCACAGAGAGGGGAGAGTTTGTGTAAACACTAGCCTCTGTTGCAGCTTTCCACCTGGTGCTCCGCCTCAGGCCAGCAACCATTTTTGGAGGCAGAAGTTGCAGGCAGATCCTGGTTCTACAACCATGGGCAAACAAGGGGTGCTTCATAACCCAAAAAGAGAGCAGGAAGGAACATACAATGGAAAATGGGGAAATCATATTTTATTTATTTTGTTTGTCCACGTGTGCCATATGGAAGAGGTTCACGAGTACTTTCTGACTTATACTGTGCTGGAGCATAGTCCAATTTTCAATGATAGCTATGCAATGTGAGAGTGGAAGAGTCCTATAGGCGTTGGAAGGCCACAGCCTTCGATGTCGCCTTCATGTTGTATTCGCCAAAAATTCAAATTCACTAAATCTTTGTCTGCTCTTTGTGAGCAGTCTAATACGTGGCAGACTGCATGGAACCTATTCAGAACTGCTGCATGTGATGGGGACATTTTCTTTGACGCATTACCCTATGAGGGATGGCACAGATGTGGATGTGAGGTGTGTCAGTGGCTCTGGTTCTGCATTGTCCCGGATCCAAAGTTGTTGGATGCAGAGTGGTTTGAGTATTAGGGCTTCTTTGTGGCTGTCTGGAGAGATGCAGTACTTAGTTAACATGACGATTATGCCCATTGAATGATGACTTCCAATACCCATGCAATAAATAGCAAATACATCAATTTCTGATACCATAATAATTCATCCATGCCCGTTACCAATGTACATTCATGATCATGTACTCATTACGCGTGAACCATGTGATGGAATCTATGTGGAAAAGAACACTTACAACGCACTCTCACATTCATGTATGAAGAGAAACTGCAACAGCGTAGCTATAGAGATTAAAACAACCCAGCCAATGATTTCGAGGGAATTAATACTCAAATGCCCACAATGATGCCATGTAGAAAATGTCAGGGAATCCATGTGGTACGGTCCTGACGTTTGTCTGATTATCTCTTGGTGGTTTACGTCTTTTGTTTTGGGCGAATATGAGACAGAGCGTCAGCTTTGTGGTCGCCTCAAGCTATGTGAGCACGAATTTACAGATAGTCAGTTTGCGAAGGGAATAACATAATTTTGTGTTAGTTTTGAACATGTAAATGATAAACAAACGTTATGGGCTAGTCATGAGCTTTCCAATACACCAAACCGCGTACAATTCGGCCAAGCGTAGCCCAAGTTATGCTTGCCGAAGCGCAGGTCTCACCAACCACAGAAGTCTGACACCGCCACACGCCGTGGCGCCTTCCTTCACGTACGAAGCCCCTTTCGTGAGGCGCAGATCCCATTGCACGTGATGTATGGGTCCCCTGCACTGTTTCCATGCACCTTCCCTACTTTTGGGGCGAGTTTGGTGATGGGGTGTGACGAGGTTCGAAACTTGTCCGTGGACCTGCAGTCAGAATTTTGACCGAGTCCCCAAGTAACAAAACGTACTACTAAGTTTCGGACACAGAGCCAGGATTTTGGCGAAGTGCCTCACTAACAGACTGCAATACAGGATCCGGTGGATTATCCACCGGAGGCATCGGCAGACCTTCCGGAGCAAAATCTACAGATGGTACTTTTCTTACTCGGTCCGGTCGATTATCCACCGGATTTCAAGTCGCAGCTGGCTCCCAGAGCCGCTCCGCACACCCCAACTTTGGAAGGTCATATCTCGTTCGATACTTGTTCGATTCCGGTGAAAAAACTTCTTCCGGATTCAGAAACTTGTCAAATTTAAGTGGAAATCATCCATTTTAGGATTCGAGTAATCCTCGAGCCGCTTTATCCTCTGGCGCAGAGTTTCCTCTTTCTGGTGGCTCGCCGGCGCCTCACGGCGCCGCACTTGGGCATGCGGAGGGGCAACTTTTCAACATTCTCCCCCTCGCACCTGCCATGCCCGTTGCTCTTGCATTCTCTCACTCATCTTGCGCTACACCCTCCAGCCCATCATAACTGGTCATCCCAAGTCCGGCCACGCTCATCGCGTGCTAGTCCGCGGGTTGCGCTTTGGTCAGGCAATCCGCAAGCATATTGTGCGTGCTACAATGCTGCATCACCACCTGCTCGTTCTCGACCATGTCCCGTGCATAGTGACAACGCACATCAATGTGCTTCCTCCTACTGTGCTGCGTCGTATTATTGGCTAGCGAGATGGAGCCAGTGTTGTCCACCTTAGGCTCCTGCTACGGCACGCCCAACTCCCCCCCCCCCACTCTTTGTCTTTTGGTTGTGCTCGAGCTAATGAAGGCAAGCTTTCCGCATCCATGGCGTTGTGTGGTTCTTGCACGTGATTGCTTGCTCTCACACACTCAGCCTTGTAAGTTTCTAGGTAACTACAATGTTGTGTTGCTAAGAATGTGCTAGGAAGCTTCCTAACCTTGCTCCTGCTCACGTGGCGACGCTATCCAGTCAGTTGGCACACTAGCAAGCAAGCAGGTGCAAGAAACAGCAAGAGTCAAGCCAGGGAGAGAGGCAAAGTCTCAAAAGCTCCAATAGTTTAGTATTACGGAGAGAGATGGTTTTTTTGCATCTCTCATTAGGCCCTGTTGTGTCCTCCCGGGTTGTGTACATCGGCGTGCAGATGACTGACGGCGAGACTCAACGCTGTTGGAGTGTCTCCCGGTGAAGCCAACGTACGCTAAGGCCTACTCGCAGTTCGCTGGAGCCTCCTTCCTCCGGCGACGTGCTCAGCTCCATCGGCAAGCCTCCTCGGTGGTCGGGCCGCTGGCGGTCAATGCCACCGCAAATGCTGTCTGCATGCACCCAACGTTGGATCTGACTGTACCATTGCATCTACAGTGTCATGCTCTGCCTGAGAAAGTGCGAGGAAGCTTCCTAACCTTGCTGCTTCTGACATGGCGACACTGTCCAGTCAGCTAGCGCACAGGCAAGCAAGCAAGTACAAAAAAAAGCAAGAATCAGTGCAAGGAGATACGCAAAGTATCATAAGCTCTAATGGCTTAGTAATGCAGAGAGGAATGACAACTGACAAGCACACAGCATAAATACCTGCCGTGGCACACTGCGGGTGACGCACGCGGCAGTGTCAGTTTGTCCTAAAACCGGCTCAAAACCACTGTTTTGGCTGTAACTCTGCGCACAGGCATCCAAACGCAACACCGTCTGAACCTAGAGATACAAAATGTCGAGCCAGACGCTATGACTAGTCACACACACAAGTCCGGCATCAATCGGTGGACAGAGAATGCAAAACATACAAATTGGACTCGAGAGCCAGTCTACCGAGAAAACTCCAGCGTCTGCAGAAAGGCTGCAGTGCACCCTAGCAAGCATCCGGGACGTCGTGGCAGCCGTCTGGCAGCTGCTAGTGGATGGACCTACAAACAATAGGTACTCCGACGCCAGCTGGGCTTGCATCAGGGATCTGCATGAGCATGGACACGGCTGAGTGGTCATAGTAAGCTGTACAAATAGACAGAAACAACTCACATCACAACACTCTTCCATGACTCGATGGTAAGCATGGCCATACACGTGCAGAACTGACATAGGTGCACAACAAGATGCTTAACAGTCCATGCTCACACACCCCACTCTTAGCCACTCTCAGGCAAGGGGCGTAGCCCGACACAAGGAATGGCCACCATGAACTTTCCGCGCGCAAGTGCCTTGGTCAAGAAGTCAGCCTGCTGCATGTCCGTGCTGACCCTGATGACGGAGATCACATGTCGCTCAACAAGATCACGCACAAAGTGATGCTCAACAGCAGTATGCTTTTTGCGTGCATGAAACACACCTGAGTTCTCTGAAATGGCAAGAGCACTTCGGTTGTCATAGCGTAGAATGATGCAAGGCAAAGACTGACGCAACTCACGAAATAGACGTTGCAGCCATACCGCCTGAGCAGCCCCAGCCCCCAGAGCAACATACTCAACCTCTGATGAGCTACGTGTGGTACAACCCTGCTTGCCACTACGCCACGACACAGCGGTGCCACCAAGCAGGAACACGTAACCTGTCCAACTACGCCCATCAGGACTCTAGGCCCAGTCACTGGCTGTGTAGCCGTCGACTACCACTGAACATTGCCGTTGAAAGCAGAGTGCGAGGTACGGTGTGGACACCACGTACCGCACCACTCGCACAGCCGCATGAAGGGCTCTCACCCGAGGACACCGTGAAAAATGTGCAAGGAGGTTGACGGTGAAGGCAATGTCAGGTCGTGTGGTAGTGGCCAAGTACATCAAAGAGCCAATCGGGCGCAAGTACAGGGTCACGTCCACTGTCTCCCCCAGGTCTGCGGGATCATCCACCTTGAGAGCATCCTGTCCGTCAAGTGTGATGGGGGTGGAGGCTGTAGGAACTGCACGCAGGAGGTTAGCAAACCGCTCCCCCACAACGCGGGCGTAACGTGCCTGATGGAACAAGAGTGTCCGTCGCTGACGATCACACACAATCTCCATCCCGAGAAATACAGCTGCAGGGCAAAGGTCCTTCATCCTGTAGGTTTCCTTGAGAAGTGCCTTGGCTTCCTTCACGGCCTCCATAGACTAAGATACAATTAGGATGTCGTCCACGTAGACTAGGATGGAGGTGAAGCTCTCAGCTGTCCGTCTGAGAAAGAGGGACGTGTCTGTGTGCCAGTGATGTCCAACTTCGAGCACCTGGGCCTTGCGCAAGCGCCAGACCTTGTCACCAACCTCAAATCATGTGGCTGGACCATGTAGATCTCCTCCTCTAAGATGCCATGGAGGAACGCGTTGTTCACATCCTTCTGGTGCAGCTCCCAGTCGTGGTGAGCAACAATCCTGAACAAAGCTCGAGCGGTGGTCATGCGGCCAACGAGTGCAAAGGTGTCAGTGAAATCTACTCCCTCAACCTGCGAGAATCCCTTGGCCGTCAAGCGAGCCTTGTAGCAATCCAGTGTGCCATCAGGCTTCACCTTCTTGCGAAATACCCAGTTGGCCTGTACAGCATTTCGCCTAGGCGGGAGGTCGACAAGCTCATAGACACCATGCTCACGGATGGCTCTTAGCTCATCCTCACAAGCAACACGCCACAAGTCTACATCGTTAGCTGAGAGTGCCTCCTTCAATGTGGCTGGATCAGGCGTCGTCGAGGGAGTGCTCCGGGTGGCTAAGACACACACCTCCGGTCTCAGTCCGACCACGACAAGGTCGGTTGTTGCATCGGAAGCAACCAAGAACTCTCGGGAGACCAACTCATGGTCGACAAGACATGCTGGATGCACCTCAGTGCGGTCTGCCTGGACACTCAAGCCAAGAGCCTTCGTGCCAGGCTCGCCACTTTCAACACTACAAGTCGGGCGCCTGGGCGCAGAGTCAGCAATCCGCTGAGCCCTACGGGCCAATTGTCGAAGACGACCACCGGGCTCGCGAGAGTAGCCCGATGCTGAGGCGCTCACCTCAGACTGCGGGGAAGGCTGTTGAGCCACAGCCGTAGGGGACATGGGTACATGCACGAGAGTGGGTGTGTCAGTGGGGACTGACACTCAAACGGCATCAGGTGTGTCAGAGGGCACTGACGCTCATATGGGATTAGGTGTGGCAGAGGGGACCGATACTGGCACGAGATCGGGTGTGCCAGAGGGGTCTGACACCGGCACGGGATCAGGTGTGCTAGAAGGGTCTGACATCGGCACGGGATCAGGTGTGTCAGAAGAGAGAGACACCGGCATGGGATCAGGTGTGCTAGAGGTGTCTGACACCAGCATGGGATCAGGTGTGCTAGAGGGGACTGATGAGGCTACTGGACCCACAGCCACGATGGCCGGATCGTCAGCAGTCGGAGACCGGACCACACGTGAGGAGGCCCAGACAGACCCATCCGCAGGACTAAACTCCCCCATCCGCCAGGAGGCCACACAAGTAGGAACGTGGTCGGCGGCCAGCGACAGAATGTCGGACAAGTCGCGGTAGGTGAGAGCCTCAAAGAAGAGAGTGTCTCGAGACTCGACAATGCGATGGCGAGCAGGGTCCCAAAATTGCTAGGCCTTCAACCGCGGGGAGATGCCAAGGAAGGTACACATGCATCCCCGAGGTGAGACCTTGGACCCCTGCTGGTCCTCGGTGTACCAGAAACAGGCGAGGGACCCCTAAACGCAAGTGAGATGGAGATCAGCACGATGGCCGAACGACAACTTGAACGGCGTGACATGATCTGGAAGTGGACCATGCGGCAAGCGGTTCCAGACCCACGTCATGTAGGAGAAACCCTCAAAGGCAAAGGACTCCGGGATACCATACTCAGACCGCATAGTGCAAAACGCATTGTCCATGGTGCGGTTCTAATGCTCGGATACACCGTTCTTCTGTGGTGTAGCAGGGGCGGAAAGCTGGTGAAAGATACTGTGCTCGGCAAAGTAGGCATCCATCTCGCCTAAGAACTCGCCACCATGTTCCGAGTGGAACATGTGCAAGGTGTGATGAGACTGACGCTCAACCATCACAAGCCACAGGCGGACCGCAAGTGCGGCATCGCTCTTGTGGTGGAGGCTGTAGACCCACCGCATCTAGGTGAAGTCATTGGTCAGGGTGAGAACATATCGGCCCCGATTAGAGAGGGACTCGACTGGGAGAGGACCGAGAAGGTCCGAGTGGATCAACTCTAGTGGGCGCAGTGCCCGGGAGGAGTCGGGGTAAGAGCAGTGATGTATCTTACCATGGCGCAAAAAAGACAGTCGGTCTTGGGTGGCTTCTCAAAAGAAGCTACGTCATGACCGAGGGCTAGCTTAGTTCGAATGAGCTTCGACGTAGTGTCCGAGCTCACATGGCAGAGGGAATGATATGACAAGCGCTGGTGCTCAGGGGAGAGAACACCAGTGACAAACACATGGGTAGAAGAGAGAGGGGGAGAAGAAATAGAGGGAATGCAATGAGACACACAATATAGGTCATCAAAAACAGAGGCACAAAGCACAACGGCGCATGTGTCAAGAGCAGTCATTGTGGCAAAGTCAGCAGAGTGCTCAACAGTGAGACCCATCCTGGTGTATGCACAAACATAGAGCAGGCTAAGCTCAACAGCAGGGACATAGAGCACATAAAAAATGTACACGGGGCCAGACAGACAATCAAACAGCACAACCCCAACGCCCTACACAGGCAACGACCGACCAGACCCTGTGCAAACAGACTGAACGGACGCAACGGGACCGCGCACAACAAAGTCACTACGAAGACATGTCATGTGATGGGTGGCACCAGAGTCAATAATCCAGGTGCCACCCGGCTCACGACCAGTCGTCGACAATGAGCAACATGCCACACAACACTCTGCCTTTGCTCGACGCTGAGCAGAGGACTCATGACAACGACGAATAGCACGGATTTGTGACTCGTCAAGCCAATCGGTACTGTCAGGTCCATCCTCATCGCAAGCCAACATAGCTCCACCACAAGCATCATCACGGGCAACAGATGCAGTAACACAAGCTGTGTTGAGACCACTTGGCTGTGACAATACACTCGCACCTCTCTGAGTACGAAGTGCCAATAGCTGACGAAGCTCCGTGATTGTGCGATCGTGAGGGTCCACATCACTGCAGCCGCTTGGTGAAATGGATGCGTCTACTACAGTCATGGTCGCGGCACGTCCAGTCCGTGTGTCACTTGAGGAAATCCGCTGCGTGTGCGCCGCTTGAAGGCCACGCATGATCCGAGTCCAGTCAAGGGGCTGCTCACACTCTGTGTAGCGGTGAGCGCCTCCACAGTTGTAGCAGTGGACACAATGTCCATTTCCATTACTCGCTAGCTGCTGCTGTTGCTACTGCTGTCCCTTCTTGCGTTATTTCTTCCCCTTCTTCCCCTGTGCGATCGGTGCAATGCCCTGAGTGTGGCCGCTTGGGGTAGAGGAGGAGGAGGAAGCAAAGGAGGTGGTACTGGTGAGCTTGGATAGAGGCGTAGGAGGGGTTGTAGTCACTACTACAACAAGTGGACTCTACTGATGGGCGATGGTAGCCTCATAAGCTGATGCGGCCTGGATGAAGTTGCGATGGGCCCAAGGAAGCAGCTGTAGTGACTCCGACAACTCAGAGAGAGCCACACGGTCGAAGCCCGTAAAGATCTTCACGTGGTCCAAATGCGCCCCCATCATGATGGTGTCGAGTACCCACAAATACGTCCCGCCACCGGTCCCAAGCGCCTGTAAAGGCGCGTCGCGTGCCTCCTGTAGTTACGTGCAAGCTCCGAGGGACCCTCACGGAGGGAGTGAAACTCACATTGTCGGGCTGCCCTCGTGGCATGGGTCTCCGCAGCGAGAAGTGTCAAGGCCAGCTCGTAGCCCTAACACAGATATGCTCCAGTCCCGGTCCCGGTCTCGCCGAGGAAGGGTCGGAAGTCGACCAAAGTCTCCCGCGACATGGCGTAGAGGAGACCGCACATCGCTCTTGGTGCTGTCTGAACCAGGTGAGCGTCGCTGGTCTGGTACTGGCTGTGGTAGTAGGGCCAGACACCCTCAGAATCAGCCCACTCTTGAAAGAAGGTCTCCCAGCAATCGAAACCCGCGTCGCTATCATAACGGGGTGGAGTTGTCTCAAAGTCCTTCGGTCGTCGCTTCATGGGGAGGGCGACCTCAGGCTCGGGAGATGGTGGATGGGGTATGGGGAGCCCACCAGTGAGGGAAACGCCACCAAAGGTGAATGCTGCTGAACAACGTGGCTGATCCTGATGGCGAGAAGGTCGCGGAGTGAGAGGCTGCGACCCCAGGCGTAACTCATGGATGCGCTCTTCAAGCACACGAAGCTCGTGCTCGGGTGAGTCATCCTCAATCTCCTCCTCATCCTAGGTGTCAACCTATGATGAGTGGTGCTGAGGCCGCGGCGTTGTGTAGGGTGTAGATTACTGAGCAGATGGTGTAGCTCTAGTAGATCCTCTAGGTGGCTACTGTGAGGCCCCCGAACGACCCCACAGGAACTCCGTGATCTCTTGCAACCCGTCGGACTGCTGCTGCTGCTGCAAGCGCATCTCGTCCTACGACCGACGAAGCTCGTCGATCGCAAGGAACTGCGATCGCGGAATCATAACACCCAAAGAGGAGGAAGAGGAGGGGTCAACTAGCCCTTTGCCCTTGTCACGGACAGGCGCCATCGCAATGCTCAGTATGGGGCCGAACGTAAGAAATGCTCTGAACAAAAAAACTGACAGCGTTTCTTGAAGAGTTCAAATGTTTAAAAAGATTGACGTTTTGACCCCGATATTCTTGTTGTCAGTACAGTCGGTGATGACATCATCATTTTTTACGGTAGCAAAAAAATGCTAGCATTTTTCATGCTGGTGAAAAAACGCTCGCGATTGTTTTGGTGCAGGTCACGCAAACTCCGTGTGACTGGTGGGGGTGACATCATCGCCCCCTTCTCGCGGCTGGGCAGGGGCTGCGTAGGGCTATGCAGTGCCACGTAGGCCTTCACACTACTGCACAGTTTCTACGCAGCTGCGTAGCACTGCTGTGCAACAATAGTGCCGCGCAAGTCCGCCGATGCTGCTGTGGCGGGTCTGTTGCTGTTGCGTCTGCCGCAACTGCTGCTGTGCTATTGTAGCGGCTGCTGCTGCTGCATTGCTGCTGTTGTGGTTGTTGCTGCTGTCGCTGCAGCAGCTGCAATGCTGTTGTTGCGCTGTTGCTACACTGTTGTTGCTGTTTGCGGCTACCGATGCAGTCGCTGCGCGCTGCCACTGCTCGCAGCCGACGCCACAAGCTGCTACTGTGAGCTGCTACTCCTCCTTTTTTGTGTGTTCAGACTGGCAGCCAGACACAGCTGCTGCTGCCACCCGGTGCTGCTGCTGCTCACTGGCGTGGCTGCTGAATCGCGTCACTATCGCAGCTCCTCTTGCTACGGTGGTGGCGATTGCGTGGTGACGTCACTGTTGCTAACGGTGGCTGCGACGGGTCCTAGGATGTGGCGGCGGCGGTGACTCTCACTGCTGCTGCCGGTGCTGCGTCTCTACGGCGCAACTCAGCAGGAGGGGTCTCGCTGCTCTGATACCATGAGAAATGGCTAGGAAGCTTCCTAACCTTACTGCTACTGACGTGGCGACACTGTCCAGTCAGCTAGCGCACTAGCAAACAAGCAGGTGCAAGAAACAGCAAGGATCAGGCTAGGGAGACGCGCAAAGTCTCATAAGCTCCAATAGCTTAGTAATGCAGAGAGAAATGAAAATTGACGAGCACACAACATAAATACCTGCCGCAACACACAGCGGGTGACGCACGCGGCAGTGTCAGGTTTTCCTAAAACTTGCTTGAAAGCATGGGTTTGGCCGTAACTCTGCGCGTAGGCATCCAAACACAACACCCTCTAAACCTAGAGATACATAATCTTGAGCCGGACGCTACGACTAGTCAGACGTACAAGTCTGGCATTGATCGATGGACAGAGAATGCAAAATGTGCAAATCGGGCTCGAGAGCCAGTCTACTGAGAAAGCTCCAGCGTCTGCAGAAAAGCTGCAGTGCACCCAAGCAAGCATCCGGGACGTCGTGGGAGCCGTGTGGCAGCTGCTAGTGGATGGAACCACTAACAGTTGGTACTCCGGCGCCAGCTAGGCCCGCATCAGGGATCTCCACGAGTATGGACACGGCCGAGTGGTCACAGTAAGCTGTACAAACTGACAGGAACAACTCACATCACAACACTGCCTAGGGTCCATCTCTCATATTATGTGGCACTGTTTGGCATCTTGGACCATCGCATGCACTACCTGGGTTCGGGCAGCCATAACTCTTCCCTATTGTTTCTGACCGCACAACTGCATTCGCTGTGTCGGTTTTATGGTATGGTCTAGTTTTCAGGCAAAACGGACGACGCCTTGGTTTTGTGCTGTCGCCTGTCTGGCAGGGCTCACCGAGCAAACCCGTCATGCCAGAAATTAGGTCTAGGTCTATTTTTTGTTTGGCTGGTTAGCTGAGTAACAAGCTCTACATAGCAGGGGAGGAAGATAGAACTTGGAGGGGTCTCTCATTGTTGTTAATTCTTCATTCCTTATCAGTCACTTTTAATTTTCAGCTGCTTTCTGGTGCTAACACAGGCGTGCGCATTTCTGAGTAACAAACCCAAAGCATCCAGAATTAGAATCTAGAGTGGTAGACTAAGGGGGCAACAGACTAAAGCAACAAGCGTGCAAGCCCGCACTCTGCATCAACAACGCTGCTGCCCCAACCTGCTGCCTAGCCTTTTTATCTTGGTATCACACCCATAGCGTAACAGCCACAGCAGAAAGCTGACGTACAGGTGCCAGACAACGCCGGCGGACCCCCATACGCGCCAGTGGAGGGGAAATGTTGCCGGATTTTTTCCGGCATCATTGACACGCCTGGTGCCGGCGTCAGATTTTTTTCCCACGGCCACTGGGCCAGGGGAAATGCTGCCGGATGTTTCCGACAATACTGACCCCCACTTGTGACGGGAGGAGGTCAGCGGCAGGCCGCGTGTGACACATGCAAGCGACGATGCACGCGGCAACGTCACCCTGGGGTAGTGAGTGGTAGTAGCGAGCAGCAGTAGCAGCCTACAACAGCACCAGCGGCAGGCAGCAGTAGTGAGCAATGCCAGTCGTAGCCAGTAGCAACTGCGCTCAACGGTAGCAGCCGGCAGCAGCAGCAGCTCGCAACAACTTGCAGCTACAGTAGCCCACAACAGCAAGTAGGAGTGGCGGCCAGCAGCAGCAGCAGCTCGCAGCAGCAGCAGCAGTAGCACTGGCAGGGAGCAGCAGCAGCAACAGCGAGTAGCAAGAGTAGCAAGCTGCAGCAGCCGTAGCAGCAAGCAGCAGCAATGGCCGGCTACAATAGTAGCAGCAGTGAGTAGCAGCCGACAGTGGCTAGTAGCGGCTACAGCTGCTCACAACCCGCTGCTCACCGCAAGCAACGGGTTGTAAGGAGCAAGCCCGCTGCTCGCAGCGAGCAGCGGACTGCCAGCAGCGAGCAGCGAGCTCACTGCTTGCAGCCCGCTGCCCATTTCAAGTAGCGAAGCCTGTTGTGACAAATGAAAATAATAGAAGAGAAAAAAAAATCCCCCACCTCACGAGCAACCTTGCCGCGGTTGCAGCAGTCGCCATAGCCGCAGCAGCAGCCATAGCAGCCGCATCGGCACATAGCAGCAATAGCAACAATAGCTGCTGCAACATTAGCCGTAGCAACAGCAGCAACAGCAGTAGCAGCTACAATAGTAGTAGCGGTAACAACAACAGCTATTACCGCTGTAGCAGCGCAGCAATGGCCCCAGCAACGACCGTTGCTGACATGAGCAGTCATCCGCTGATGTCACTACGGACGTCATCAAAACAAAAAGAGTGGGGAGGGGGAAGAAACTCTACAACAACAATTTACAGATAATGCGGCAGCAGCTACTGACGTCAGCTGTTCTAGGCTGATGTGACAACAGACATTGGCAGCACAGAAAGATAGGAAAGAAAAACACAAATTGGCCACAAAACATACCATGGCTGACAGCCCTGGTGGGGAGTGGTGTGCCTCTATTGGGGGGACCTCCAGCCCCCTTTTCTTGTCCCAGCTGCTGCAGCAGCAGCAACAGTAGCAGCAACAGCAGCAACAATAGCAGCAGTAGTAGCAGTAGTGGCAACAGTAGCAGTCCACAAGCTTCGTTGCCGGCACCTCCGACCCCCTGGCCACCATTCAGCAACAGCTCGCCGCATTGATGCTGCAGCTTCCAGCACTACAGCCGTTGGCCTCACAGACCCATACCAGTGTCCCACCGCCTTTCATTCATCCTAGGCACGCCAGCCCCACTATGTTCGCTGCTGCGCATTACTTGGCGCAGTCGTAGACTCAACGCCAGTGGCAGACAGTGACCTTAGTCCTTGGCCCCACTCTTGGTGCCGGCCATAGGCAAAAGGACTTTGAGACGCCACCCCAGCCACTTCACGCCGAGGAGCAGTTCCAGAGCTAGGAGCTTAGCTTCCTCATCTGGGCGCAAGGTGAGGGCTTGTGGGCATACTACACCCTTCCGTACGACTCCACCCAGGCCGACCAATTATATGACGCTGGTCGCGCCGTATGCGTCCTCGTCCTCGTTGCTCCTCCGGCTTCCTACCTAGCCCTAGAGCCCTTCCTTGGCAACTTCATCGCTGGTGGGACCCCAGACCCTGCAGCCGCATGGCACGTCCTCATCCGTCCCCATTGCCTATCCAACGACGTTGAGACCAGTCGTCTGCTGTGGGAATTCAACTCCCTGCATATGGGGGAGACCGAGACAGTCACCGCTTACAGGGAACGGGCTTGGGACATCCTCCGTCGCCTAGGCACACGTGGTCCACCCCCTCTCGCCACGTTGCTGACCATCAAGCGTGGTGCCACCGGCGTGTACGCGGACGTCTTCGTCCACTACTCCGAGGATGTCCTCTCCACCATGGCGGCCCAAGGTACCCTCATGCCCTGGGCATACGAGCTCTTCTTGAGGATTGAGGAACCTCACTTAGAGTCCTGCCTCCAGCGCATAGAGGCCCTCTCCTCCCTTGCCGTTGTTTCCGTGGCCGTCGCTTCCCTTGCAGCAGCTATCTCCACCAGCTCCTTGTCGCCGGGGAAGAGGAAGCGCTCGGGCAAGAAGGGCAAGGGTCAACAGCAACAATAAAAGCAGCCGTTGACTGGATCCAGAGGTGGTGGCTCGGTTTACCATAATTGTGGCCAGCCAGGGCACGGGTGGTACACGTGCCCGCTAACGATGGAAGAGGCACGCGTCATCACCACCATGTGTCACCAACGGGAGCGCCTTCTTGCCTCTGCCGCCGTAGTTGTCGCCGGACCTGACGCCTTGACCTCGTCCCGCAGCTCCACTCCTCCGATTGCCACACCGGTCTCGCCGACGCAAGCTCCACAACACCATCATCTGCAGCCGTCAATACCTCTGTTCCCTTCACTAGTGTAGTCCTCATTCTATCCGGGGTTAGGCGCTATCACTCCGCAATCAGTCTACACTCTCGAGTTGTCCATACGTGAGCGTCAGTTGGAGCAGTTCAATGCGCTCTAGCTCGGCCTGCCTTGCCTCCCCCCTAGGGAAGTGCGAGTTGCGTCACCTCCTGCTCGCCTCCCTTGTCCTGCATGACTGAGATTGAGCTGCGGTCATGTCTTGCTTCCTCGTCTTTCTCGCCGTCATCCATGGTCTCCTTTTCCCCCCTCCGTGATGACGTCATGTGGCTTGATGATTGGCGGTCTCGGTTCGCACCCCCTTCCACCGCGTCTCCGTCTCTTGCTTGCTGCCATGTGACTGCTGGAGATCTGGCGAGACCTGGATCATCGACTCGGGGGCCACGCATCAATGACGGCCTCTTGCAATGCCTTTAGTATGCTTGGTCCTGTTGGCGATGTAGCGGGTGTCCGGACGGGCTCTGGACAGGTGTTACCTGTCCGCGGCGTCGGTGTCGTTCGTTTCCGTGGTCCTACCGGTGATGTGTTCTTGACCGATATCCTCTTCGTCCCAGGTCTTCAGCTCAGCCTCTTTTCCGTTACTGCCCTTGATTGCATGAGCATAGATGTTGTGCACTCGCTTGGTATTGACAATATGTCGTTGCGTCTGTCTGGTCTTGTCGTTCTTCACGCCACCGCCCGTGGCAACCTGTGCCTGTGATGTGGCGCAATACCAAATGTTGAGGAAGTCTACGTGTCTGTCCATTTCGTGGTTACCGTGTTTGTCTATTTCAATACCCACTTTTTCAAGATATTTACTCCGAAACAGGCATAGCATGAATTTGTTTGCAATAGTGGGTGCGGCATGCATGATATGAGGCATCTTGGGAAAAGTGGGTACAGGAAGCATCTTTTGTGTAAAGTGAGTATCGTCTCCACTTTGTGTAAAAGAAATGGCGAGGAGAAAATTCTGAGGTCCAAACACTTGATACAACAGAATTCCACGGATTGTTAAAGTGCCCCTAGATTTTTATTCATTTTTACTTTGCCACCAACTTTCAAAGTACCCTACTGCACTTGGATTTCATTTTTTTGAAATCCGCAATTTATGGCATCATGATTTTTTAGCATGGCTTTTTGGATAAAAGTTGTTTAGGTGCCACTTTCAAGTTCGTTGAACAAAGAAACTGTCATCCTAAATTCAGTGATGGCCGGTCTCGAACACCGTCAACGCGTGGTGTTTGCGTGGTGTCTGACTTGGCTAGCCTGACACGGCCAGCCAAGTCAGACTGACAGAGATTACGCGCGAACATGCTCTGCGCGACATTTTGCCTCTTCGACGTGGTCGTGAACCACTGTCCGTGCTTTTTTTGTGAAAATTTTCAACGTTTCACCATATTTTGGTTGTTGAGGACCAAAAGTAATTAATGAGGTTATACTTTTGTAATTCGATGAATAACAAATTCGTTAAAGAAATTTGACACCAAAATTACATATAATCCAAATCCAAGTGCAGTAGGGTAATTTACATGTAGCCACCGATTTTCAATTTCATTTCTATGTAGCCCCCATGTAACGGGCTGGACGGAATCCTTGGACAACTAAGCCAAAACCGTGGTGCTTGAGGGTCTTCGACCCTCAAGACATCCCATCCAACCGCCCACAGGCCAGGGACCCCCGCTCGATCCATGTGGAGCCAGTCGCGCGCTACACTTCCACGGCATAGGAGTGAGCCGTCCTCGGCACATATCTTGCGATCCAAGCACGTCCAATTTTTACAAGTATAGCCCTTATTACAGCCATCATCGTAACCCATGGTGGAGCTGCCCACCAAGCCCCGAATGCTAGGCAAATAAAGGTTCTTTAAGGATAGTTTGTCGATGCGCCTTTCCTGGCCAATAGATCAAGGCAAGATTCCTCATGCAAAAGGAGACCTTCTTTGATACTTTTCTTTTGCCTTGGATGCCCTTGGAGCCTGGTGAAGTCAAACTTGGACCACTAGCGGTGAATTACCTATCCCCGCCAGTGGGTACTAGGTTTTTCAGCCTTAACACCTGAAATTTGAATGAGGCTAAGTTTCAGCTCAGTCAAGTGATTGATTTAAAGGTCGGTATTGCACGGAAAAATCAAATGCATCTAAATCTACTATCCAATCATATACAGTTGTCAGCAGAGAAATCCGTTCAATGGAACTCATGGGAAGGGGCAGAACCAACAATCTTTCTTGCGCCGATTTCCTGGTGCCTTGTCCTTGGAGTTTGCGACATCTCATGCCACATTGCATGATCCGGGCTCCATGTAGCTTCCTTTGTACCTGCCATTATACTGTGGCTTATTCATGGCATTAGCAAGCATGCGCTATGTGTCGTAGTGCACGATTGCTACTGCTGCCTTGGCCACCAAGTCCCATGCATTGTGGTTACAGATTTTCATGTGCTTGATCCTTCAGTGCACTACGGGGTTCTACACCAGGCTGATTGCTCTTATGTTATCCATGTTCAGTACTATTGGCTTCTTCTTTGGCATCCTGATGTCCTCCAATAGTCACAGTAGCTGCAATGCCTCCTTCACTTCTTCTGCCAACGCGATATACCCAGCCTCAGTGTTGGACAGCACCATACGCTCATGTTTCCTGCTTGTCTATGAGACTGCTACACTGCCAAGCATGAAGACGTATCCCGATGTCAACTTCTTGTCATCCAAATTACTAGTCCATTCGGCGTCCGAGTAGCCGACCAACTTGAGAGAGTTACCTTGGGCTACCCCACAAAAGATTAGCCATGGCTTTTTTTTTGCCCAGAGGTAGCCAAGAATCTATTTCACAGCTAGCCAAGTCAGCATTCCTGGATCAGCGACTCAGCGGCTCACCTACTCCTCAACAAAATCCAAGTCGGGCCGCGTTGCAACCATGGCATACAGCAACTGGTGTGTCATATCCGCCATCCCCTCCTTCCTCTCTACCGTTCTTGGGCCCACGCTCGAGCTGATCTCACTTGTTGTATTCATAGGTATGTCAATGGGGTTTCACTCCTCCATCTTGTAGCGATGAAGCACCTCTTGCATATTCCTTTCTTGCTCCATCTCCAGTGTGTACACCTTGCAGTCTCTCTTGATGGAGACACCGAGGTAGTAGTGGTAGCTACCACTTCAGCTTCACAAGCTCCGCCACATCCGACAACACAAGGATCAGGTAGTCAATGTATAGCACGAAAGATGGTGTAGTTGTTGCTTTTTGGATGTGTACACACTGTGATATGCTTTCCAGCGCTTGAAGCCAAGGTCGGCCATAAAGCCATCCCCTTTCAGATACCACATCAGTGGTTCTTGCTTCAGCCCGCAGAGTAATTTGCGGATCCTGTACACCTTCCCCGGCGGCGTTTCCATCCCCACTAACATGTCCATGTAGACCTCCTTGTCCAGATCGTTATGGAGGAATGCCATTTTGACTTACATCTGGTGGATTTCGTAGTCATGTACCGCTGCCACTGAGAGGATGGTGCGGATAGTGGCAAAGTTTTTCAAGGGTGTGAAGGTCTCATCATAGTCTTCGCCCTTCCTCTGGGCGCATCCCATGGCCACCAACTGTGCCTTGAACTGCTCTGCCTTCTTCTCCTATTTGAGATTTGTCTTGAAGATCAATTTGGAGCCAATAATCTTCTCACCCACCGGTCAATCAACCACTCCCAGTTGGAGGTAACACCTCCAACAAGAACGGCTGAGTGAAAAGGAGCCAATCAACCTCTGGTGGTTCTTGCCAGTTGGGGCTGCTACAGGAACGTTACCCTCGTTCACGTCCTGCAGCTTCTCCTCCTCAAGTAGTGGTAGCAACTGCCCCCGCTTGGAGAGACCCAAATCATTGTCTGTCCAACGGCTTCCCACGTTGAACGTCACATTTGTGACTCTTCACAATATGCTTCACAGGTTGTAGAGCCGATATGCCTTGCTGCCACTCGCATGCATGGCGAAGATGCACTGGCAAGTCCGTGGATCCATTTTATCCCTCCCCTCTTGTGTCAGAACAACAACATTTACAATCCAACCAAATGTACACAAGTATGCCACCGTGGCCTTTTCCCGCTCCCAACCTCTTACGATGTTTTCTACACAGTGAAACTCTTGTCCTGGAGTGACTTTGTTACTATTAGATGTGTCATGTACGCCTTCATGCATTTCCCCTTTTGAATATTGTATTCCAACATCCCCTGACAGTGGTGTCTGATTTACGGCTTGCTTGGGCTGTGACCATAGACAAAACATGCACTTTCTGGCTGCCGCACACTATGTGAGCAGAAATCTGGTGGTTTGAGTTTATTTTTTTCTCAACTCGTTGACTATTTGGCCATGGACCACATCAGGAAAGCTGTAGAACTACTCACAAGCTTTCCAATGAAAAAATGAATGCGTGATTCGGTTAAATATAGCCCACGCTACACGCTCCAATGTGCATCATTGCACTTTTGTTTCTCAGCATTATGCTACCATGGGGAATGCTCAACGGATTCTCTCAAGCACCAATACTTGCATCAAAACTCCTTTTCCAAGGCACTACAGATTCAATGACCTTCTACGCTGCCTTTAGTGTTTCTTGGGGATGCCTTGGTTTGATAATCATCAAACCTGGTGCTTGGGTTGGACGGGGTTAGGAGCCTGTCTACGGACCTCCAATCGGAATTTCATTGTCCCTGAGTAGCAAACTGTACTACGGAGTCGAGGGCCCGAAACCGGAATTTTGGCAAAGTCCTCCAGTAACAGCTTGTCTCACTCCAGAGAAATTCGACACTGAATGTCGCCACTTACATTGCACCGCAATCCCAAGCCCCAATTACGTTGAATACTCCAGTAACAAAACGGACTCCACGCCAACCATCAAACGCCCATAAGTACCTCAATTCTCAACTGAATTGAGTGATTCAAACTGCAACGGGTCCAGCCTGATCTTGTGCTTCACATACACCAGTTACATGTGCAAGCCTAAAGAGGCTTCTCTATTTTTCCTCTGTCCTGAACATTCGGAGGGGCAGTTTTTCAACATTCCCCTCCTTGCACCTTCCATGCCTGCTGCCTCGTGCTCACTCCTGCTCATTTTCTGATGCACCTGCCAGCTCATCATAGCTGGCCATGCCGAGACCAGCCACGCTAATGACGTATCAGTCCTTGGGCTGCAGCTTGGTCAAGCAGTCCACGAGTATGTGCTTGGTGTTGTAGTGCTTCAACACCACCTGTTCTTTCTCCACCATGTCATGCGCGTAGTGACAGCGTACATTGATGTGTTTTTTTCCTCTTGTGCTGCATCAAACAATTGGTCAGCAAGATGCAGCCAATGATGTCTTCTTGCACTACCATTGGCTCCTGCTCCGGCAGGCCCAACTCCCCTAGCAGCCTGTGGAGCCCCACCGCTTCTTTAAACACCTCACCCAACGCCATGTATTCTACTTCCATTGTGGAGGTAACGACACAGTCTTGCTTCCTGTTGCACCACAAGACCGCTGCACTCGTGAGGAAGAACACGTAATCAAAGGTGGATTTCTGCCCATCCACGTCAGTGGTGTAGTCTACCTTTGTGTAGCAGACCAGACGTGAGGGGTTGGTCCTCCTCTTGCCGTTGAACCTCAGGCGCGTGTATCACGTTGCCTGCAGGCAGTGAAGGACAGGTGTTGCTTGTGTAGTGGCCCAGGATGGGCCATGTACTTGCTCACGTGGTCCATTACAAAGGCCAGGACGCGTGGAGTTGCCACCATGGCATACATGAGGCTGCCAACCACTGACTGGTAAGATGCCCCCGTCATGTTCTCCTGCTCTTCGTTTCTTTGCGATGCCATTGCTGCACTCAGGTCACATGATGTAGAGACCGGACTGCTAACAGGGTTGTATTCCTTCGTGTTGTACCATTTCAGTACCTCGGCCACGTACTTGGCCTGTCCCAGCTCAAGCATGCGCCTCCTCTGGTATCGTGGCCATTTCATACACTCCCTTTTTGGTGTATGTCTTTAGTGTGATCTCTTCAACAGGTTTCCTTCACACCAATGCCCACACTACTTCAGTAGTGTATGGGAGGAGTGTTATTCTGTCTTGTGTGGCGACAAATTTCTCTTCCTAGGAAGGACCCCAGTGCGTTGGGCTAGTGTATGTGTCAAGTGCATTCACTTAGCATACAAAAGTACACTAAGAGCGCACTCAGTGCACTGATTTGCCTTGTGTGTCCAAGTGCATCTTAGTTTTTATCCTATATGGCCAAATGATTCTCTTTTTAGGAGGGAACCCAATGCGTGGGGCTAGTGTATATGGCCAATGCGCCCAGTTGCCATACAAAAATACACTAATCACGTACTCAGTGTGCTCATTTCTCTTATCTTTCCAAGACGACCTTTTTTTTTGTCTCATATGGCCAGAAAGTTATCTTCATAGGAAGGACCCTACTGTGTGAGGCTAGTGTATATGACAAGTGTGCTCACTCACCGTAAAAAATCACATTAAGAGCGCACTTAGTGAGCCAAATTTGTCTTTTGTGTCCAATGATTATTTTTTTTCCTATATGGAACATCAATATTTTTTTATGAAGGAACGTATTGAGGTAAAACTTTATCACATTGTTTCTTTTGAATTTGTGTGTGTTTTATGCATATCTAAGGCCAATCGTTATTTTGTTGGAATATGTACCTGATATAAAAAGAAGACTATATCTGGAGACTGATTAAAAAAATTGTGTAGCATATATGATGCCAATTTGTATGTTGTATCTGGTTTTTGTAGAATTTTACAGCTTTAATGAGCCCTGTTACACAAACATGATCGAAGATTGCGTATGTGGTACCTCTGTAGTAACTCGGACACAGATTACATGTGACGTTCCAATTTTTGCTGTCTTGTTCGCTAGTGCAAACCGTCTAGTCTATCAGTTTGAGCAGCTCTGAACTTGACGGCCGCTTACTTGCTGACGATAGTGTACCTTTGTTGTCCTGGCTAGCTATAACACGATAGATTCTTTGCTTCGGTCATCGCAAGGTGGTCTAGAGATGGTCCCAGTGTACGGGACCATCACCTTGCCTTTCCACTTCAGGAAGCACACATAGAGCTTTCCACAGCAGTCGTCAATGAAAGTACCATGCACCGCCCTTTGACGGAATTTTGAATGGTCTGTAGATGTTGTTGTACATGACCACAAGCAGGTCGTGAGTATAACTCGTGTTCTTGTTGAATAGCTTACACCTTGCCTTGCCCAAAATGCAAGGCTTGCACATTTTATGCGTTTTTTCATGTGCTCCCACGTCTAGTGCAATGATGATGTTGAGGCCACAAACCATGTCACGCTACACCATCTCCTCCATGACTGCGGGTGACAAATACCCTAACCGCCAGTGCCAGACCTGCAGATCAGCTCTCCCTCATTTGGCCAAATCAATGGCACGTTTTTGTGAATCTGCTGCATCCATTGTTGTCGCGATCACCTTGGTATCCACGATGTGGAGGCCTACCTCGTGCATTACCTGCAGCACGACTTTTCCACCACTGTCCATGCACACCACTACGACTTTCCAGTGGAAGAGCACCTCATACTCCTTGTCCGTCAAGCTAGTGACACTTCAAATGTCCGGAGGGTGGTAGACATGCTAAAATTCATGGATGACATGCAACACCTTCTTACTATTTACCTCCATCTCCACCTTGATATCTCAATATTCAGCCGCCTGCTTGACTTTGTCGTTGGCGACAACCATGGATCCTACTTTCTCCACTTGGGTAGGCTCGTAAATGCCAGAATCCAGACACCACTTCTTGGCCCCCTTGAGGTTATTGTTCCTCGTGCCATTGATGAGTGCCTTCTTGCCTTTGGTGTCCTTGCCGCCGGCCTTTGCCTCATCCGGGCACTCGCGGGCCCAGTCGCCCTCCTTTCTGTGATTGTGGCACGCACATTTCCTGGCGCCCTTATTGCCACTTCCCTTGCTAACGCCTCCCTTTCCAACATTGCCACAAACATGCATTATGATGACCAAGGGTGATGAGGAGGTCGAGGTGTTGCTACAAATCTGACGATGCGCCTTGTTGCAAATGTACTTAGCAACTGTACCATAGGTGAGTTTTTCCTCTACACATCCTCCAAGGACAGTGATGAGAGGACTCCAATTGTAGGGTAGAGCCATGAGGACGGCCATCCCCTACAGCTGCAAGTAGACCTCCCATCCCACATCATTACATTGCGAGACAAGTGAATCAATCTACAACATGACGGCGAGGATGTCCTCTCCCTCCTTGATCCATATCGTTAGAAGTCACTTCATTGTGAAAATTCTAGTCGTAAGCGCCGTCGATTGGTGGTTGGTGCACAGCTTTTTCCACGCCTTGACTTTCAATGTGTAGCCTTGGAAGTAATTCTAGATGTCCTTGATAGTAGACAAAAGTAGGAGTGTCTCCGTGTTTTTCATTTTGAAAGCCTCCTCCTTGGCTGTGGTTTTTGCATCGTCGAGCACCTCCGTGCCCTTCATGAGCTCGAGTATCCCCCTTGTGCACAAGGTGGATCTCAAAGTGCCACCTCCATGGTATAAATCCTAGGCCACTTGCATACTTCTGGATCAGCTATGAATCCGTCTTCAGTGTCATGTTGCGCTCCTACTATCCAAGTCTTCAGACGTTCATAGCGATGTTTCCCAAGAAACACCTCTCGTCCGATGTGGAAACCGTGAATGTTTTGGACCCGTTCAAGAATTTGGGCCATTAACCGTTTGCTGTAAATTGTGCTCCAATGTGCCCTGACAACAGTGTCAGGTTCATGGCCTGTTTTGGGAAGTAACTGGAGACAAAACGTGCCCTTTCTAGTCAGCGCACGCTATGTGAGAAGAGTTACGGCAGAATTCAGCAATACCCGAAAAAAGCTAGGGACCAATCTTGGCTGATTATTTGGTAATGGATCAAGTCAAAAAAGGGTGAAACAATGCAAGTATCTACCAAGTGCAAAGTATGACTCCCATCCACTCACCTCACGTGTAAAAAGTAACCATCCGCCAAGTCATCAGAACAAAAGCAACCATTCCTTCACCATGCAGGACAAAAGAAACCATCTGCCTAGCCTTTGCAATAAAATCAACTAGCCACCCACCCTTTTTTCCATGCTCGACCGCGGCATGTGTCATAGTCATGACATGCAAGCCATGCAATGGTGCATCCGGCAGATCCACAGTGAACGACAATAATTATGTCATCCATGGATGCCACATGATATGTGGTTCCAACATGATGTTTGCTAGGAATCAAGTCACACATGCCCACGTTTTGCAAAAAAAGAAGCTGATGTTCCATTTGTGTACACAAAATAACGCATATGACAATGCCACGCAAAAAACAATTCACATGAAATCACCAACAGAAAACAATGCATATGACCACATCGTACATGAAATAACACATGAGCAAATGTCACGTAGACAATACACAAGGAACCCAAAAACATTCACAAAGATATCATGTTTCAACCACATACCATGCAACATTGATGCATGACATGATTTTTGTCATTTACTGTGGATCAGCTGGATGCACCATTACACTTGTTTCCATGTCAGGTCCAAGACACATGCTCTGATCTAGCATGGAAAAGGGGTGGTTGGCTGGTTGATTTTCTTGTGGAGGCTCGACGGATGGTTGCTTTTGTCATGCATGGTGGGCAGATGGTCGCTTTTGTTTCGAGGGTTGGGCAGATGGTTAATTCTTGTGCGTGAGGTGGGTGGATGAGAGTCACACTTTGATTTTATGAGTATCTGAGCTATTACCACATTTATTTTGATTTCTGGGTTCCTCGGGTATCTTTGGTGCAATGTTGGCATAAGTGTTATTTTCCGTGCATTATTGGTACATGTGTTATATTCTTTTTAAGATTGTCGTATGCATTCTTTTCTATGCGTTGTTGTCATATGTGTTACTTTGTGCACGACATTGGTATATCAGCTATTTTGTTCCAGAAACTGGGTACATTTGACTTGCGTCCATTATGAAACTGCATCTTACACACTCCGACATATACGCTCCCTATACACTTTTGACATAGGTGGGAGTGAGGGACCAGGGCGCGAATCTCAGTCAATGAATCCTCCAGTACTAACTTTTAATGTGTGTTTTGCACTTTCTATCATATCCACATCAACGGGTACTCATCTCATACATTTTTTCTTGGGGATGGGATTGAAATAATCCGATCATTCCATGGGATCCGCTTTCGGAGACCAAAAAGTGTACGAGGTGTATGTATGAGACAGTGTTCATTGGGAGAGTGTGAGGAAACTCACAAGTTTCTATTGCCAAGGGATATTTTGTAGGAAGCAACAAGAAGTAGGAAAAACATTTATATTTAGGCACGTTCATCGCATACACTCCCTCTTTACACGTACCTTATGCAACAGGTGGGAGGAGCAACTACAATTGCGTTCGATGAAAGATCCTATGATACATTTGCATACGTTGTACGCTGTCCATCCTATGCACATGCACATACACTTGCCTCATACATTTTGCTGGAAGGGGGGATCAGCATCAACTAATTGATGATGTGAGATCCCCCCTCCAGAACCAAAACGTGTTTGAGGTGTGTGTATGAGACAGTGTATGTAGGGGGAGTGTGAGGAAAATCACAAGTGGATATAAACAAGAGATATTCCTCCAAAAAAAACCGTGTCAGTATATTTGTGTATTTTTATACAAGTTCATCACATACACTCCGTAGGATATTTACCTCATATACTTTGTAGATTCAGAGGGAATAGGGTTTGAGGGAGACAGTGAGCCCGCATTTGAGGAAACTGTACAACGTAAATTTGGGTACACTTTTTTAATGTCCACCAGATACATCCCCATATACACTCACACTCTACAATTTCACGTGGAAGGGAGAGGAGGCTCACACAAGGTGTACATGCTACAAATAGGTTTGAAGGTACAAATTACCCTCCTGGTGACTTCCTAAATAGGATACATGCCGCTCAAACATCTATAGAAACATAAACAACATCTATTTCTCAAGCTTTTATTTTTACAGGCCTATAACAAACCACATTGCATGAAGGTATTTTGTGCGTACCTTTCATCAATTTTATCTCATTATATCACACAAAAAACTCATTTTTTCAATACGTGAATAAAAGAGTGGTCATATGCACCCTACCTTAAAGAAACTACATGTGTATGAATGTGGTAGTACACACTTAACTCAGTTAAAAGAAATTACATGTTCACCATACCCAAAGCATTGTATACTTGTATACTTGCCACACCCTCCATCCCATACACTCCACTACGCTTTCACCACATTCACACCTCCACTTTCCCCTCGCTCCCCACATCCACTTGCACATGCAACCCATCGTCTTGTACACTTGCATTCATTTTCCAACCACCATCACATACACTCCCTTATACACTCACCAAATACATCCCCCATCCTCCACATATACCACACCTCAGAAAACTCATGTAGCTTTCCTACTAAATGATGTAGAATCATACACTCATCTGTTAGTGTACAAAATAATACATATTCACCATACATCGAGTTCCTGTTGTTTGCAGTCACAAATGATCTCCATCCCTAGGAACACAGCTACAAGACCGAGGTCCTTTGTATTGTAGGTAATGTTGAGGACTGCCTTGGCCTCCTTCACGGCCTCCACGGAGGGAGATACAACTAGGAGATCTTCGACATGAAATAGAATGACAGTGAATTGCTCATATGTCTATCAGAGAAAGAGGGACAGATTAGTACCACTCTACAACGCTAGACCTTGTCACCAACCTTAAAGCCTAGTGGCAACACCATGTAAATCTCCTCCTCCAGAGAGGAATGGAGGAACGTGTTGTTCACAGTCATCTTGAGCCATGAAACTAATGAGAATAAGGAAAAAGGTACAAAGGTATCAGTGGCAAGCGACAAGCGGAGCCGGATCAACGGCGCAATCAACCGCTCGAGTACTCTGGGCACATAGTCAGCAAAGACGATATCCGTGTCGACCCACAAAAGGTCCAAGCTATGGTGGATTGGTCACGCCCAGAATATGTCAGGCAGGTTTGGTGTTTCCTTGGCCGTGGAAACTATTTTTAACGGTTTATGCAAAGCTATTCAACCTTGGTAGCTCCTTTAACAAGGGGCACGCACAAAACGATGTGCATCAGGAATGGACTGACTGTTAGAACAAGATTCTCAAAGTCAAGAAAACTCTGTCCAAAGTGCCCAACATTGCTCTTCCAGATCAATTACAACTGTGGGAGGTGCCATGTGGTGCATTGGTAGTAGGACTCCAAGCAGTCCTCATGCACAAAAATTGCCTAGTTATATATGACAGCTGGGCATTCATCCTTGAAGAGACACGGTACACAATTGGAGACCAGTAGCTCCTCGTTGTAGTACTCACGTTGAAGATGTGGCATGTTACCATGAGGGTGTTGAGGAGGATGTGATGGTCGTGACCGACCACAACCCCCTGGTAGTCTTAGAAATGCAACCAATCCTGTCAAGACAACAAGCGCATTGGAATAAAGACCTGAGTAAATTCTTGTTCATGTGGGGGTATCGGCCAAGAAACATCAACATGGCTGGTCCTCAAAGCCAACAGCCACTGAAAATTAAAGCAACCACCATGGTTGGTCGGTGTTTACGACCATTGCAACAGCAGTTGTGCAAAAACTAGACCTCCATGCACCATTACGGTAACCACCTTGAGACTATATCCACTACAACCGTTTGTGAACACGAACTGCATAGGATACTGTGTGGCTTCTTGGTTTCAAGATTATCGTAATCTGGCAAAGTACGGACTGGTAGAAGATGTGCAAATCTACTGGCACAGAGAACAAGTCATTGCACCGAACTCGGGAGACCTCTTAGCGAAGATCATCTCCAAGTTCCATGACCCGTTGGTGGCAAGTCATGTGGGACTTCAAAATACCAAACAGGCCCTCTTGGACCACAAGTGGTGGCCAGGATGGAGTGTTAAAGCACTCGGAGTGACACACCTTTTGCCTCTGCTGTGGTTAGCATTGCAGCTGTTTTTTCCACCTCACCCGCTTCCGCATCCTCCACTGCTTGCTCTACCTCCTCTGATCCTCTTGCAGTCGCACCTGATGGATATGAGAGTACCAGAAAATGACAAAAATAGGTTGCTCGATAAAAATCATCTGGCATAAAGGTTGCGGAGAGGATATTTCACAGGTTCTATCGCACTTTACGGAACTCAATTCGGAGTCTGTTTGAGTGAGATATGGATTTCCAAAGTTTGGAGATCATGGGTTGGGTTCAAGTGACGACCTTAGCACTTTGAGCTAAAAAGGCGGCAGGATTATTGGCCAGGACGGCTAAGAGCGGCCTTCATGGAGAAAAGCCAGCTGGAGGACCTCCAAAGGACTTCAAGGAAGGTGCAGAACACGATTGTTGGTCGTCCAAGTGGTGTGAGACATAATTCTCATGTGTGACAAGGTGACTGCCGCTCATCCGGCTAGGCTAGGCGAATGTGCTAGAGGGTGGACTTTGACAGAGTGTATCTTAGTGCTCCCTAAGCCAAATGAGGCATATAAGGGCTTGTTAGAAATATGTAAAATTTTAATTTCTCACTAAATAGTTGATTTAGCCATTCACGTTCTCTAAACAACTACATTTGCTTCCGTAATTTCTGTCTGTGCAGCCTGCAACTTCCTCTCATAAACAGTGGTCCTACGTAAGCGAATCTTGGTGAGCCTGATCACCATCCTGTGGGCTGTCCCAGTTTCCATCAGTGGTATCAAAGCTAGAACAAGTCTTTGCCTCATCCCTGAGGCATTCCTTGCACCCTGTTGTGTGAGAGAGTCGTTTGGAGGCTGAACGTTGCACTACCATGGCGACATCTGCTTCGGTGGTGGCCGACGTCAACATGGCCAAGTTCGAAGGCAAAAGTTTCTTCAACTGGAGCAACAACATGAAAATGGTGCTGATGGAGAAGGGACTCTGGAGCCATGTGAGTGAGGAGGAACCAGCTCAGTCCTCTCTCACCTGGTGAGGCCCGTACCCATCGCGAGAAGCGTGACCGCGCCCTCGCCACCATCTACCTCTACCTTGCCGAACAGCAACAACTCCTCGTCCGTGGCATCCTCACGCCTAGGGAGGTTTGGAAGAAGCTTGATTCTACTTATGCATCCAAGTCAATCCTCATGAACATGCAACTGCGTCGTCGCTCTCACACTGTGAAGATGGATGAGTCTGGATCCTTTAGTGACTACATCAATATGGTGAAGTCTCTTGCTGACCAACTTTCTGCAATTGAGGACCCTGTCAAAGAACTTGTGCTCATGTTGACCATCCTCTCTGGCCTTCCTAGCAGCTACACTCCTCTCATTGTTTCCCTGGATCAGCGTGGCGACAAGCTCTCCCTCAAAGATGTGGAGGAGAGCCTGCTGTTTGAGGAGGAGCGGCGCAAGGGAGAGAACGGCGGAAGCAGACAGGACGTTGCTCTCATCACCAACTCTCGTCATGGGAGTGGTGCTGCACCAACCAGGGGCAGCAGCTGAGGAGGGAAGAAGAAGGGGAACTGCCAATACTGCAAGAAGCCGGGCCATTGGACGCGTGAATTCTGGAAGAAGGCGGCCTTGCAAATGCAGTGGGAGCGGGAAAGCAGTCCGGCGCTTCTGCCGACGCAGTAGATTGGGAGAGTGGATTCGTGACAACCATCCGGGTCCTGCACGTCTCCAACAACACCGCCTTGTTCTGGATCATTGACTCGGGAGCCATGCGACACATGACGTCTTGTTGGGAGTGTTTCATTGTCTACAGCGTCATTGAGCCTCGTCGGGTGTACTTGGGGGAAAACCATGTACAAATGGTGGTTGGGGAGGGAAAGATTGTGTTTCGTGCTTCCGTCGAGGGTAAGCATGTGGAACATTGTGTGAAGGGGATGCTCCATGTTTCGGGGCTGGCATCTAACCTCCTCTTTGTCTCATCTCTCATCTCCGAAGGCATGAAGGTTCGCTTTGAGAATGGTGGCTGCACCATCTCTGCCCGTGCAGGCCGTGTGCTTGCAAAAGCGGACAAGGAGGACTGACACTACTGTCTCTATGTGGCATCGAAGAAGGAGGCTGGTCTCTATGTGGCATCGGAGAAGGAGGCTGGCTCAGTGTTGGCGGCGAGAGACGGAAAACATAACATCGGCCTGTGGCACCTCCGGCTTGGTCACCTCGGCTTTGGCGCAATCATCTCCATGGAGAAGATGGTCCGCAGCCTGGAGCTCAAGGGGGTGAATCAGCCTGGTGGTTGGCTTGTGAGAGCTGCATTGAAGGAAAGCAAGCTCGCGCTCCATTTTCTTGGGAAGGGAAGGGGGCGGCAGAGCTTCTCTCACTTGTTCACTCTCATTTGTGCGGTCTCATGCCATCTCAGTCCCTGTCCAGCTAGTTGTACTTTGTCACGTTCATTGATGACAAGTCGAGGAAGACATGGGTATCCTTCCTGGCTGGAAAGAATGAGTGCATCAATGCTTTTAAGGTGTGGATTGTTGCTGCACAGAATAAGAGTAGCAGGCGGTTGAAGGTGCTTCACGCTTACGATGGAGGAGAGTACATCTCCAACAATTTTGGTAACTTCCTCAAGCATCGCGAGATCAGGCACGAGGTCACCCCACCTGGAACACCGCAGCTGAACGGTGTGGCTGAACGCGTGAACCACATGTTCATGGAGCATTTTTGGAGCATGCTCCAAGACGTTGAGCTCCCGCCAACCTTTTGGGCGGAAGCGATCAACACTATCGTGTACCTGAAAAACCGGAGTCCGACGCACGTCGTGCCGCTGATGACACCGGAGGAGGCGTAGACGGGACACAAGCCAACAGTGACGTACCTGAACGTCTTTGAGTATGGCGCATTCATGCACGTTCCTGCCGGCAACCGCAACAAGCTGGACGCAAAGTCAGTGAAGGCTCCCTTCCTTGGCTACGACACCATGGGATACCGCCTTTACAACCTCACCGCACGCAAGATCATGACATGGTTTTTTAAGAGGACGTGAAGGGCTGGACTTGAAGCCCTATGTCTGCAGTTCCACTTGCTCCCACACTTGTACCTGAAGTGGGAGAAAAACAGGTAGTAGAAGAGGGCGGTGCGGAAGATGGCGATGATAGCGGCAATGACAAGGAGGTGGAGGGAGCTGAGAAGGAGAAGGAGCCTACAGCCGAATCTGATGAGGAAGAGCAGCAATGCAACGTACCGCAGCTACCACGACGGTTTGCACGCATCAACAAAGGTGTAAAGGATAGTGAGGAGCAGCCACGGCGGTCCGAGAGGCTCGCAAAGAAGCAGATGCAACAAGGAGAGCGGCTGAACCTGTGCACCGTTTGACCACCAACGAAGTCGTCTGACCTCAAGCTTCTCTTCCTCACAGTCACCGATAACCCAGCCACGTTCACTGAAGCCATGCACAACGCCAAGGCGGCAGATTGGCGTGCTGCAGCAGACAAGGTGTATGGTTCGCTCATGAAGAACGGCACCTGGACCCTCAAAGAAGCTCCACGTGGCAGCCGGTTGATCAGGTGTCGGTGGATCTTTAGACGCAAGCGAGGAGCGGATGGTAAGGTGCTTAGGTACAAAGCACGGTTGGTTGCAAAGGGATATGCGCCAAATGAAGGTGTGGATTACAATGAGACATTTGCACCTGTCGCTAAGTTCCCATCCATCCGAGCGATCCTCACTGTTGTTGCTGCTATGGACTGGGAGGTGCACCAAATGGATGTGTCGTGTCCATTTCTGAATGGTGGCCTCGAGGAGGATGTGTACATGGAGCAGCCGGAGGGGTATGTGGTGGAGGGAAAGGAGGATTTGGTGTGGAAGCTTGTAAAGGCTGAAGCAAGCACCGCGAGCATGGTACCACAAGATGGATGAGCAACTGGCTAGGCTTGGTTTTGTGCGTAGCGAAGCTGACCATGCAGTCTATAGGCACGTGCAAGAGGCAAGCCAGGTCATCATCTTGCTCTATGTTGATGATCTCCTCATTGCATCTGACTCCAAGTCTCTTTTGGACGTTGTGAAGCAGTTCCTTGCTGCCAGGTTCGACATGAAAGACATGGGAGAACTCAGCTACTACCTTGGCCTTCAGATCAAGCGCAACCGGCAGCAGGAGACTTTGGAGTTTTTGCAGAGCACATACGTGAGCGACATCATCAAGCGCTTCAACATGGCAAGAGTGCGCAAGGCCGCAACACCACTGGAATTCGGAGCAAAGCTGAGCATGATGCAGACTCCCCACAGCATGCAAGAGAGAATCCGCATGGAAACAGTGCCGTGCCAAGCTATAGTTGGGAGCCTCATGTACGCAACAATCGGTACGCGCCTCGACATCAGCCAAGCAGTGGGAGTGCTCAGCAAGTTTTGCGCGAATCCGGGTGTGCCACATTGGGAGGCTGTCAAGCGCGTGTTGCGCTAACTCGACAGCAGCAGCACCATTTAACTCACCTTCAACAGCAACAACAGCCCCATCCTCATCGATGCAGATTGGGGGGGGGTGACCTGGACACAAGGAGGTCAACCAGTGGGTTCGTGTTTGTGTCGCCCTCTCCTCTACCAAAGCAGAGTACATCACCTTGAGTGAAGCAGCAAAGGAAGCCGTGTGGCTGCTTGATCTGTTGGCAAGCCTTGGGCAGCAGCAGAACGCAGCGACCACCATCTACTGTGACAGCATGAGCGTCATTGCTCTGACCAAGAATGTAGAGTTTTACGCGCGCACCAAGCACATCGACCTGCGATATCACTTCATCCGCGAGGTCGTGGCGAAGCAGGTGGTACAGATCAAGTTCTGCCCTTCAAGCATGATATTGGAAGACTTCCTAATCAAGCCGCTGGCAGTGCACCGCTTTCAGCAGCTCAGGGGACAGTGCGGAATTGTGTGATTTTCATTTTTGCAAAGTGGGAGAATGATGGATATGAGGGTGCCAGAGAGTGACAAAAATAGTTTGCTTGATAAAAAACAATCTGGCATAAAGGTTGCACAGTGGATATTTAACTGGTTCTAATGCACTTTACGGAACTCAATTCGGAGTCCATTTGAGTGAGATATGGATTTCCAAAGTTTGGAGATCATGGTCAGGTTCAGGTGACAACCTGAGCACTTTGAGCTCAAAAGGTGGCAGGATTATTGGGCAGGACGGCTGAGAGCAGCCTTCAACAAGAAAAGCCGGCCAGAGGACCTCCAAGAGACTTCAAGGAAGGTGCAGACCACGATTGTTGGTCGTCCAAGTGGTGTGTGACATAATTCTCATGTGTGACATGGTGACTGCCGCTCATCCCGTTAGGCTAGGAGAATGTGCTAGAGGGTGGACTTTGACAGAGTGTATCTCAGTGCTCCCTAGGCCAAATGAGGCATATAAGGGCTTGTTAGAAAGCTGTGAAAAAATAATTTCTCAATCAAGAGTTGATTCAGCCATTCGTATTCTCTACAAACCTATATTTGCTTCTGTAATTTCTGTCCGTGCAACCTGCAACTCCCTCTCACAAACAGTTGGTCCTGCCTAGGCGGCTCTTGGTGAGCCTGATCACCTCCCTGAGGGCTGCCCCAGTTTCCATCAGCAGCCCCCGCCAAGGCAACCGCACCCACAGCACTTACGTCACCAGCTCAACGCAAGCCTGACTTTGACTCCAATCCACCTCAGTTGAGCTCCAGTCTCACCTTGTACTGGGATGTTTGCTTCAGTGCCTGGGCACAGGCGGAGCACCTCTGGGAATACTACCACGAGCCAAATCCATCTGCCAATCCACCCTTTGTGTCCATCGATTATGAGTCTTCCCATGTTGTGCGTGTCCTCATTCGTGTTGGGCCCGACGATCTCACTGACGAGATTGAGTACTATAGTGCAAGCATTACTCGCCACACACCTGCTGACCCAATTGGCGCTTACGTGATGATCAAGCATCACACAACTGTGACTGGTCATGCAGCCCACAGTGTCCTCACTATAAAATTCAAAAGGCTTTCTATACGTGCTCATTACACTCTTGATGCCTGCTGGGTTCACAGTCTGTGCTTGCTGCGTGACCTAGGCATGGCCACTCCTGTACAGCTTCTTGTTGTTCTCTCCATTGTCAACGGCCTCATTCCCAAGCCATCTGACATCTCCCAGGAGGTGAAAGCCTCTAATCTTGAGCGGTTGGCCACTCTCTCTGTTCCTGCGGATGCACCACCCGGTATCGGTGCCTTGTGGGAGTTCACCTTCTAGCATCTTATTGACTGGTGGAGCTCGCCACAAAACAAACGCATCCACTTCAGAGTAGTTGCAGCAGCCGCCACCACTCTTCCCTCCTCACCCACCTCAGTTGCTGCCTTATCTTCTACCACCTCCACCACGGCAGGTACTTCCCTTGCTTTCCAAGGGGGTCGTGGGGGTGGGGGCTGTGGTAAAGGCAAAGGCAGGGATGGCACCGCTCTCGGCGGTGGGCAGTGTCAGAAAACAGCCCCCGGTTGGAGGCAGTTTCAACGTGCCCAGATGGGTCTGCACTTGGTGTCCACGACATTCTGTTTTGGTGGAGGTTCTGAGTCTAAGCGTGAGCTTTCTGGTCACCTCACGCTATGTTTCTGGGAGTGGAAATGAGTTGTGAGACAGTCACGTTTGTGAAGTAAATAACGTAATTTTGCATTAGGTTTTGAACATGGACATGATTTGAACATTTGTAAGGCTATTCATGATCTCTCTAACGCACCAAACCGTGCGCAATTCAGATTACCATAGCTTCTGCTACATCAGCCAAAGCCTGGCATCCCAAACCAGCTGCTCAGTCGGCGGTGCACACCACGTCGCCCTCCAAGGCACCCTCACACATCAAGGACCCATCAAAATGACATTCCGGAGGCGCAGATGTCCCTATGCGTATTGGCGGTGCCCCTCGCATCTTTGGGGTCTGTTTCAATGAGTTAATCATGAAGTTTGGTGTTGGGGATTCACGTGGGTCGAAAGCTGTTTGCGGACATGTAGTCAGAATTTGGACGAAGTCTCTGAGTAAGAAAACGTAAAACTGATTTTCAGTATTTTGGCCAAAACTGACCAAGCCAGAATTTTGGCTGTCCCTCAGTAACAAACTGCACTACTGGCATCTGGTGGATCATTCACCGGATGCCTCAGCAGCCCTTCTGGAGCAAAATCCCTAGATGGACATTTGTTACTCGGTCCGGTCAATTATTCACTGGCAGTCGAACCAAGGCCGGCTCCCAGATCCGCCGCGCACACCCCAATTTTGGAAGCCCATATCTCCCTCGTTAGTTGTCCGATTCCATTGAAACAACTTCCACCGGATTCAATGACTCGTACAATTATAGGAGCAATTCTTCATTTTAGGATCCAAGCATACCTCAAGCCGCTAGATCCGACTGCGAGTTTTTTCCCTCTCTGGCAGCTCGTCGGCGCCTCCCAGCGCTGCACTTGGGCATGCAGAGTGGCAAATCTTCAACAGGCAGGGGGGGGGGGGGGTGGCAAAGGACAGGGTTCTGATGGCGCCGCACCCTCTTCATCCTCCTCACATGCTAGAGCTGTGGTGCCACTAGCCACGTAGATCCCAAGTGTCCTGCACCATCTGATGATGCACGATGCTCATCTGTCATACGTGCACACTGGGCATGCTCCTCAAGTGGTAATGGTGGTTCTTCCCGCTCCTCCACCTCCATAGGGTCCTCTAATTATAATTCAACTTCTTGTACACATACTGCCGCCTACAACACCAAAATGGCTTCACAACCTCCATCATGTCCCTTGGCATGGCCTCTAGGGCTCGATGGACCAGTCTACTACACGCCCCCTTCCGGATCCTACTCTCCTCCATCGTGGGCATCATCCATTCACACCTCTCGGCGTCCCTTGTCTGGTGTTTTCATCACTCCTGGTTCATGTGAGGACAAGCGCCAGCTGGAATCTTTCCTCTCTCATGCCATTCACCATAGGCACCTGCGTGATCAGGGAGGTGAGAGTGTGTGTTTGGTTGCAAGGACACTTGCATGTGCTGTTGACAAAAGTTTCCGTCGTCCGTTATCGGGTCATGTCCAAGGATGTTCCCCAGTTGATGTACCGTGGATTGAGCACTTGCAGTCTTACAGTTCACCCCGTTGCCTTGCTGCCCATGGCGAGCACCTTTCTCCTTGCTCTGCCATTGCAGCTCTCAGTCATGATCTAGCATCAGTTCGTGTGTTGGGTGGCTTCTAGATCCTTGACCCTGGAGCCACCCACCACATGACCTCATGTCGTTCCTCGTTTGTCTCTTTGGGCCCCGTTGGCTCTATTTGCTTTGTGTGCAATGGTTCAGGCCAGCTTCTGCCCGTGTAGTGCATTAGGGTTGTTCACTTTGTTGGCCCTAGGGGGGGAGCTCTTTTTGCCAGACATGTTGTTTGTGCCTGCTCTTGAGCCAAGTCTTCCCTCCGTTATGACTCTCAATGACTAGGGTATGCACTTCTCCTCTAGCCACGTTATGGCATCTGTCCTACATTGCACTACTAGCCATGTTTTGCTACGTGGCATGCGCTGTGACCGCTTGTATTGCGTGCCATCATTTGCATCTCATTCCGCTTCCATTGCTTTCGTTCACGTCGCACACTCCCTCTCCCAGTGCAGAGGGAGTTAAGAGGAACGAGAAGACATGAACTTCATGTCTTCTTAGTCACCTGCAATGATGATGCGTGTGAGTCGACAGAGTCAAGAGGTCACTTGTGTGTCTAACAATTACAACCAACACTCCCCCATGACCTACAGACGAACAGTCCACACATCACACAAAGTAATGATACACACAACGAGCAGGGATATTAACATCAACCAAGGAAATCACACGCACACAACAGGAAAACTGCATGCACGGCAGCCTTAAACATTCCAATGATAAGAGCTTTGCTGAGAAAGCTTGCCCGCTGCTGATGACTGTCGACACAGACAACCTGGACTTCTCCCGATGCAATGCGCTCGCGAACGAAGTGATGCTCAATTTTGATGTGCTTGGTGCGCGAGTGATTCATGTCATCATGCTCAGCTATTGCCTTGGTGCTTTGGTTGTCGCAGTACAGTGTGATGCAACAAATGGATACACGAAGTTGTTGCAGCAGGCGAGACAGCCACACACTCTCATACGTACCTGATCCAAGCGCAACGTACTCAGCCTCACAAGAAATGCGAGTAACACATCCCTGCTTCCCACTCTTCCAAGAGACAGCAGTCCCACCCACAAGAAAGATGTAGCCAGTGCGACTACTTGCGTTTTTTTAATGAGCCCAATCACTGTCAGTGTACCCATCAACCACCATAGAAGGTTATGATTTGTAGCACAGTCCTACTCGTACAATGGACAGTGCATATCGGATGACACGCAGTGCTACCTCAAGGTGCCTCTGGCAAGGCTATTGTGAGAACTGAGTGAGGAAGTTCACCGAGAAGGCCACGTCTGCTCGAGTGGTAGTGGCAAGATACATCAGTGACCCGATCATGATAAGATAGTCAATGAAATCGACAGGCTCACTCAACTGAGATGTGTCAAGTGACTTCAACAGACGCTGGCTAGTTGGATTCATCGGGGTCAATGTACTCGGGATGTCAGCAAGCAAGGAGGCAAAGCGCTCCCCCAGGCTACAAATGTAGGTAGCCTGGTGAACATGCGGAGTGCGGCGATGACGGTCATGCGTGAGCTCCATGCCAAGGAACACTCGAGCCGGGCCCATGTCTGTCATTTTGTAGGTGGACTGCAGAAGAGTCTTCATTCACTACACTTCGGTAGAGCTTGGTGACACAATGAGAAGATCATCCACAGAGCCTAGCATGGCCACTAAGGGCTCCGAGGGTGGACTTAAGAAGAGTGTCGGATCAACGGTGCTGCGATGATATCCTCCTCTCGTGAGTGTGGAGGTGATCTCTTGGTTCCAGCAGCCGGGGGACTGTTTGAACCCGTAGAGGGCCTTACGCGGTTGCCAGACCTTATCTTTTCTATCAGCAAAGCCTGGTGGTTGTACCATATATATATCTCCTCGTCCAGTTGTCCGTGCATAAACACATTGTTCACATCCATTTGTTCCAGTTCCCAATCGTGCCGAGCGACCAGGCTGAGAAGGGCTCTGGCCTTCGTATACTGCCCGACTGGGGCGAACGTCTCATCAAATTCAATGCCAGGTACCTATGAGAATCCCTTGGCGATGAGACAAGCCTTATACCTGTCGATCGTGACATCAGGGTTCAGCTTGCACTGAAGAACCCAATGAGCCAAAACAGCCTTGTGACCTCGTGGGAGATTGACAAGCTCAAAGACCCCGTGTACCTTGAGGGCAGTGAGTTCCTCATGCATGGCCTTCTCCCAGCGATCAGCATCAGCCGCCTCCCTTGCCTGACGTACAGTGGCTGACTGAGGTGGGAGTGGGGAAGGCTACTTGCTGCAAAGAAAGCGGGAACGTAGAACACAACATTTGCCTCAAGGGTACTGTAAAAATCTTGAGCTACAAGAGCGTAGCCCACAGCTGAGTTGGGATAGACACAATTGACAGAAAGATCAAGTGCATCCAGTCCAGTATTGTTGGCTCTAGTTGGTGTGGAGGCACCCTCAAGGATGCCTAGCTCTCACTGGTTTTTGCTACCAAGGTTTGGACAGCCAATGGACACCTTTTGTGAAGAGTGTGGAGCACAAGGATCACAGCGTCGCCTTCAGTACATCTGAATCGAAACATGTTTTTGTTACTTAGCATATTGATATTACATCAGATCCTTATAGCCTGTGATCTAAGCTTTCCAATGCATCCAAGCACACCCAAAACGGAGTAGTAGAGCCCCTGCTACGGCCGTCGAAGTAACCCTTGGTGGAGCCGCCCACCTGGCCTTGCACTCTAGGCGACAGGAGGCGCTTCGACGATGACCCGTCGAAGCGCCTTTCCTCGCCCAGAAGTCAAGGAGAGGTTCATCCTGGTCAAGGAGGTCCTTATGGTTACCTCATTCATGCCCTTGGTGTATTTGGAGCCCATTAGGAATGAACTCGGATCACTGGCAGTGGAATATCCCGCCACCCATGGCGGGTACAAGATTCCACCCGCCTAACACCCAATTTTCGGACTAGGCTTACTTTCTAAATACTCACTCAAATCGAGTGATTCAAAGCTCCATCCTGCATGGAAAAATCCAAGGAATCCAAATCTAAAGTCCTATCAGGTGTTCAACCACTCCTGAGTGATCGAACTAGGGAGTAAGATCGACGGCACTCATTGCAAGGGGCACACCTTGTCAACAATCTCCCCCTTGCACCGCAGCCTTGATGCCCTGTCCTTGGAACCTGTAGCATTTTAATCTTCACAGCACAGACCAAGCCCCATGCAGCTTGCGTTGTGCCTGTCCTTGGGCTGTGCCTTGGTCATGGAATCGGCGAGCATGCGCTTAGTGCCACAATGCACAATAGCCGCATCTCCCTCTGCCACCAAGTCCCGCGCGTAGTGATGACGGATCTCGATGTGCTTGGTCCTCCTGTGCAACACTGGGTTTTGGGTGAGGCTGATGCCACTCATGTTGTCAAAGTTGAGTACCTTCGGCTTCCTTTGCGGCATGCCGATCTCCTTGAGCAGCTGCCGCGAGTGCAATGTACTCCGCTTCGGTGCTGGACATTGCAACACAGTCTTGCTTTCTGCTTTTCCATGAAACTGCTGCACCACCAAGCACAAACACGTACCCCGACGTTGATTTTCTGTCATCCACATCACCAGCCCAGTCGGCATCCAAGTAGCCGACCAACTCGAGGGAGTCATCATGCACTCCCCCTCCAAACACGAGCTGCGACTGTTTTGTCGCCTTGAGATAGCGGAGGATCCGCTTCACAGCTTGCCAATGCAGCGGCCTGGGGTCATCAACATAGCGGCTCACTTGGCCCTCCGCAAAGGCCAGGTCGGGCCGCATTGCCACCATGGCATATATGATGCTCCCCACCGCAGACTGGTATGGCACACCTGCCATCTCCTCCTTCTCCTCATTCGTGCTCGGCCCCATGCTCGAGCTTAGCTCACATGTGGTGGTCATGGGTGTGCCGATGGGGTTGCACTCCTCCATGTTGTAGCGGCGGAGCACCTCTTGCACATACTTTGCCTGCCCCATCTCAAGCGTGTGTTCCTTGCGGTCCCTCTTGATGGCGACGACGAGGTAGTACTTGAGCTCGCCCATGTCCGTCATTTTGAACCGACTGCCTAGCTGCCGCTTCAGGTTCACCAACTCCTCCATGTCCGATGACACGAGGATAAGGTCATCCACATAAAGGACCACAATGTGGTGCAACCCCGGCTGCTTCCGCAAGTACATGCTTTGATCCGCTTCGCAGCGCTTGAAGCCAAGCTCGGCCATGAAGCCGTCCATTTTCAGGTACCACATGAGTGGCGCTTGCTTCAGCCTGTAGAGCGCCTTGCAAAGCCAGCACACCTTCCGCGACAGCGCATCCACCCCCTCCGGCACCTCCATGTAGACCTCCTTGTCCAGGTCGTCGTTGAGGAATGCAATTTTCACATCCATTTGATGGACTTTGTAGTCGCGCGCCGTAGCCACCGAGAGCAAGGAGCGGATGGAGGCGAACTTCGCCATCGGCGCAAAGGTTTCATCGTAGTGTTCACCCTTCTGTTGGACGTATCCCTTTGCCACTAGTCGTGCCTTGTACCGCTCCACCTTCCCCTCCTTGGTGAGCTTCTTCTTGAAGATCCACTTGGAGCCGATGATTTCTGCGCCCTCCGGTCTGTCAATCAGCTGTCAATTGCCGTTCTCTTTGTGGGAGGCAAGCTCAGATTTTATGGCTCCCTCCCACTCAGCCCCATCCTTCTGCTGCAATGCCTTCTTGACAGTCTCGGGCTCCTCTTGCGCAAAGAACGCTCAAGCGAACCCAGTCCAGGTGCACTGCGCGGCATCGTACCGTTTTGTCGTCCATCTTGCGCATCTTCTTCTCCAGGGCTGCTGTTGTTGAGGCTGCTGCTACTGCCGCCGCTGCTGCTATTGCTGCCCTCTCACGGCGCCACTCGCACTGCTGGCCTGCTCCCCATCTCTCGGGGACCGTGGAGATGCAGGCTCACTCCCCGCCTCCTCATTGAGCTCCACTGCTGTCGATGCTTCGGACTCATTGTCCGACTCGGCTGAAGGAAAATCAGCCACTCCCCCATCCCCTGGATGGTTCTCACCGGTTGGAGCTGCTCAGACGTCATCCTCTTCTGCGTCCTCTGGCGTCTCTCCCTCAAAGAGTGGCAGCCACTCCCCCCGCTTGGAGAGACCCGCGACCTTGTCCGTCCAACGGCTGTCCTCGTCGACCGTGACATCGTGACTCTTCACAATCTGTTGCCTCCGCGGGCCGAAGAGCCGGTACGCCTTGCTCCCGCTCTAGTACCCGACGGAGATGCACCGGTGAGTCCGCGGGTGCAGCTTACCCCGCCCCTTGCATGCCTACACAATAGCATGTATAACACAACTAAACGTGTGAAGGTGTGCCACAGTTGGCTTCCTCCCGCTCCACACTTCTTGTGGCGTCTTCCACATCTTGGACTCCACGTCTTTCACACCTTGGACTCCGCGTCTTTTAGCAGCTTCGTCGGCGTCAGGTTCATCATGTACGCCGCTGTCCGTGCCGCCTCGCCCCAGTACCGCTGCGCGAGGCCGGCATCACTCAACATGGACCGGACCATGTTAAGGATGGTGTGGCTTTCCCTCTCGGCGACGCCATTCTACTGCGGAGAGTGTGGCATAGTTTTCTGCCACGCGATCCCCTTGCTCTTCATCCATGCCGAGCAGCAATCATACTCGCCGCCGTTGTCGCTCCAGATCGCCTTCACCTTCAACCCTGTTTGGCGTTCCACTGCCACCACAAACTCTTGCACACAAGTCAGGACATCACTCTTCCTCTTGATGATGTAGAGGTAGAGCTTGCGGCTGTGATCGTCGATGAAGGTCACGAAGTAGCAAGAGCCCCCGATGGAGCTCTCAAATGGTCCGCACACGTCAGTGTGCACCACATCTAACTTCGGAGATGCATGTGTCCTTTTGCCATTAAACGGATGCCGTGTTGCCTTGTCGACCACGCACGGCTTACACACGCCATTCTTGGGTGCGTCAAGGCTCTTGACCTCAAGACCCCACACTACTTCCTTCTTTGCCATGTCCCTCATGTCATGATGAGATCCGCGTGTTGCGGTCCCGACGTTTGTCTGATCACCTCTAGTGATTCACGTCTACTGTTTTGGGCGAATCTGAGACTGAGCGTGAGCTTTCTTGTCGCCTCACGCTATGTGAGTAGGAATTCAGAGACAGTCAGTTTGCGAAGGGAATAACGTCGTTTTGCGTTAGTTTGTGAACATAGACATGATAACAACATTTATAGGGCTATTCATGAGATTTCCAACGCACCAAACCGCGCGCGATTCGGCCAAGCGTAGCTCAAGTTATGCTTGCCAAAGCGCAGGTCTCACCCACCACAGAAGCCTGACGCCGCCACTCACCGTGGCGCCTTCATTCACGTGCGAAGCGCCTTTCCCAAGGCGCATGTCCCATTGCACATGGTGTATGGGTCCCCTGCACTGTTTCCACGCACCCTACCCACTTTTGGGTCGTGTTTGGTGATGGGGTGTGACGAGGTTCGAAGCCTGTCCGCGGACCTGCAGTCAGAATTTTGACCAAGTCCCCGAGTAACAAAACGTACTACTGAGTTTCGGACGTCGAGCAAAGGATTTTGGCTAAGTCCCTCAGTAACAACCTGCACTACTGGATCCGGTGGATGATCCGCCGGATCAGGTGGATCATCCACCGGACGCCTCGGCAGGCCTATCGGAGCATTTTCTCCACATGGTATTTTTGTTACTCGGTCCGGTCGATTATCGACCGGATTTTGAGTCGCAGCCGGCTCCCAGAGCCGCTGCGCATACCCCAACTTTGGAAAGCCATATCTCCCTCGATACTTGTTCGATTCCAACGAAACAACTTCCACCGGATTCAGCCACTCATCAAATTTAAGGGGCAATCCTCCATTTTAGGATCCAAGCAAATTTCGAGTCGCCAGATCCTCCGGAGCGGAGTTTCCATTTTCTGGCGGCTCGTCAGCGCCTCCCGGCGCCGCACTTGGGCATGCGGAGGGGCAATTTTTCAACACCTCAAAGTTGAGGGAGCGATGTGGCACAGGAGATGGTGCCACAGGTCCAGGTCTCCATCGTCCTTCTTCGCAAGGTGGGCAACGTTGGGCCCCACCCAGCTGCCAAGGATTTTTGCACAGAGCAGGTACAAGTCGTCCTCTCGCCCCTTGTCGTTGAGGCGGCTCACTGACAGCAGCTTTGCCCCAAAGTTGGACATGTGGAGCACGTCATGAATTGTGCTCTTGACAGCCTCCCCATCCACATCCATCTCGATGCGGACGTTGCCTTCACCGGCAGCCAACTCTTGTTTTGCCGTTGGCCACTGTCATGCGCCGCTCCGAGGCGCTATAAATGACGAATGCCACCCGGTTGCATTGTGTGTGGCGGCCCGATCCGGAGTCAATCACGGAGACTCCCAAATCTGTCAAGTTAGCGGAATCCTTCGCCATCATTGCAAGATCGTCCTTCTTTCTAGCCTTCCCTGGCTGGTCCGACTTCCTCTTGTGGCAGTTGCGTGCATAGTGGCCTTGTTTGCCACAGTTGTAGCACTCCCCCTTGTTGTCACCTTTCTTGGTGCCCTACTTGGCACCCTTCTCCTTCTTGCCTCCCCCTCCACCTTGAGGGCGGACGGCATAGGCGAAACTTGATGTTGCCCCGTTCTCTCTCCCACCACGCCACATCCATTTGTTGCGGACGTACTCAGCCACCTTCGGGTACTTAAGCTCATCCGCGGACCAGCCGCCTACGACGATGATCATGGGATTCCAAGTTTCTGTCAAGGCTAGAAGGAGGATCATGGCTTGCAACTGAGGGTGAACCTTCCATCTGGTGGCTACGCACTCGGCAGTGAGGGACTCAATCTGCTGTAGGGTCTCCATGATGTCGTCGCCTTTGTTGGCTCGGAGGGTGACGAGCCTCTTGAAGACAAAGAGCTGGTTAGCAAGGTTGGTGGAATGGTAGATAGTGCAGAGTTTATTCCAGGCCTCCGTGGCCTCCGTAAATCCTTGAATCAGTACGCGCTAGGGCGGAGCTAGCGCTAACACCAACAATGCAAGCGCCTTCTTGTTGCACTTCTTGTACTTGTCCGCTTCCTCCGGCATCATAGTATCCGGAGGTGCAGTCTCTTTACCCTTGACCAGCTCAAGCAAGCCCTTGTCATTGAGGTAAACCTCAAACTGCCACCTCCACAAGGAGAAGATGTTTCCATCAAACTTGGAGACGATGCCGATGCTCTCTTGCTCAGTCGTTGACATGGCGCGCGGCGGTAGCGTGAAATTTGAAGAGCTAGGGTCCTTCTAGGCACGTGGGCCCATAACCCTTTGTTGGCTCTAGTGCGTGTGGAGGCAACCTCAAGGATGCCTAGATCTTACTGGTTCTCGCTACCAAGGTTTGTGCAGCCAATGGACACCTTTGGTGAAGAGTGTGGAGCACAAGGATCACATATATGAGTGGGCAGAACACGTCGCATTCAGTAGATCTAAATCGAAACACGTTTTTGTTACTTAGCATGGTGAGATTACATCAGATCCTTATATCCTGTGATCTAAGCTTTCCAACGCATCCAAGAACGCCCAAAACGGAGTAGTAGATCCCCTGCTACGGCCGTCGAAGTAATCCTTGGTGGAGCCGCCCACCTAGCCTTGCACTCTAGGCGATGGGAGGCTCTTCGACGATGACCCGTCGAAGTGCCTTTCCTCGCCCAGAAGTCAAGGAGAGGTTCATCCTTGTCAAGGAAGTCCTTATGGTTACCTCATTCATGCCCCTGGTGCATTTGGAGCCCATTAGGAACGAACTCAGATCACTGGCGGTGGAGTATCACGCCACCCATGGCGGGTACCAGATTCCACCCGCCCAACACCCGATTTTCGGGCTAGGCTAACTTTCTGAATACTTATTCAAATCGAGCGATTCAAAGCTCGATCCAGCATGGAATAATCCAAGGAATCCAAATCTAAAGTCAGATTAGGTGTTCAACTACTCCTGAGTGGTCGAACTAGGGAGTAAGATCGATGGCACTCATGGCAAGGGGCACTCCTTGTCAACAAGTAGGTATGGTAGCGGAGTCAGCTGCGATGGAGGATGCACTAGAACGCGTGCGATGCTGAGGAGGATGTGTGGACTGTGAGTTGGAATGCAGCGGAAGGGAGAAAAGCCTCTCTCTGTGGGTATACGGCTTTGGTTCGACTGGGGGGACATCAGTGAGAAGAGGGGGTTCTGACTCACTAACAGACGCCACCGGCTGAGAAGGAGGGGAGTTAGAAGCGAGTCGTTTTAAAGACTCTGCCGGTGTGTCAGAAAAACCTAGCATAGCCCTGAGAGGTGCTGACAAGGGCTCAGATGAGAAAGAGGGAGAAGATGAGGAGCTGGGAGGCGTGTCAGGCAGAAAGGGTCTAGAGGGAGGAGAGGTCTCAGAAGAGGAATGGACAGTGGAGGAGGATGGGACCGAATAATGGACGGTGAATGACGATGGGAGTGAGCCAGACAAAGTAGGTGGAGCTTGTGACATTAGAGGTTGAGATAGACCCACCCCTCCAAGCCGACAAAGTGAGGACAGGGAAGAGGGAGGAGCGACACGGGACATGTCGCGAGGAAAAACATCCTCAAAGAAGAGGGCATCGCGGGGCTCGACAACACGGGCCCGGTTGGGGTCCCAGAAGTTCCAAGCTTTGGACAAGGTAGAGACACCGAGGAAGGTGCAAAGACATGCACGAGGGCTGAGTTTGCCATCGCAAAGGTCCTTGGGAAGCCAGACAGCTGCGACATACCCCCAGACACGTGCAAGGAAGAGGTCAGTCCGACGACTGTACCACCGTTCAAACGAGATAACATGGCGAGGGAGGGGACTGTGAGGAATACGGTTCTAGACCCACGTCATGTAGGACATGGCCTCAAATGAGAAGAGAGGAGGGAGGCCAGAGGCACTGAGAACCGTGCAGACACCGTCAACAAGAGTTCCGTTCCAACGTTCAGAGACACCATTCTGTTGGGGGTGAAGGGGGCCGTAGCCTTAATGCACACCTTGCGATACGTGAGAAAGCGAGCAGTAGGACCCATGAACTCACTACCATGGTCACAACAAGAGACACGAAAGAGACATCCAAAGGCTACTTCAACCTTTGGAAACCTGGACTTGAGGGTGGAGAAGACATCACTTTCTTGTTTGAGGGCAAAGACCGAGCGCATGTGAGAGGAAGCATTAGTGAGACAGAGAACATAGCGGCCAACCTCTCTAGAATGTCATGAGACAATGGACCCATGACGTCAGCATGCAGGAGGTCAAGAGGGTGAAAAGTGCAGGTTTTAGAGGTGGAAAAGGGAGACCGATAGATTTTTCCTTGAGTGCAGTCAAGTCAATCAGGGGGGCAGGGGGCAGGGAATGTAGCGGCATCAAGACCATCTGCAGGAAGTGTACAAAGCAAGCTGTCAATGGCTACAGTTTGAATGTGGCACAAGTGGCGGTGTAATAGCTGTACATACTCAGGAGTGAGAGAGCAAGAAATGTGCAAGTGGACAGAGGTAGCAGGAGTGGGAGAAGGGACCAGAACAAAAAACAAGCAATCATAACATGTGCCCTATAGAAAGATGCGGCCAGAGTTGTGTAAGAGACAGATGCAATGCCGCGACTAAAGGAGAATTCCATGCCCTGGTCGTCAAGCGTCATGAAAGAGAGAAGACTCAACTCAAGCGACGGAACGTAAAGCACGTCATGTAAGAAGTCTCCCCCCCTAGGCCCACAAAGCAGACAACACCCACCCCTTGAACAGGAAGCAGCTGTCTAGAGCCAGTGCGAACAAAGCGAACACAACCAACAGGGCCAAGAGAGACGAAGAAGGAACAAGACGAAGTCATGTGATGGGTGGCTCCGGAGTCAACAATCCAAAATCCATCCGATGCACGAATGGTTGCGGGGTCACGACTTACAACAGAGTGGGGGGAAAGACGGTGGCCACAGGTAGTAAGACAACAAGGCGAGCGGAAAACTGCCAATCCTCAATTCACCGGACATCCACATAGTGATGCCCAAGAACATGACCGGACGTCAGACCACGTAATGATCATAAAAAACACACATAAGTGACTGTGACCAAGAGTGTCAACTCTCACCTCCCTGATCACAAAGGTGACTCTGGTAGACAACGTGGGAGAGGGCAGCATCCAAATCGTGCTCATCCTCAGGAGGATCCGGGGTGATGACAACCATAGTGGAGGGGCGTCGAGGCGGGTGCATGGGAGAGGCCCAAGCAGAGGTGAGTAGGCACTGGATGAGGGACCGCAGTAGACTGGTCCCCCATATACTTGGGGCCATCCCAAGGGGTAAGGAAGCAGAGGTGGTGCGGCAGCTGTGCTATAGGCGGCAGCATCAACCGGAGCCAGAGAGTTGTGGCTGGAGGGCGTTGTGGGAGTGGTGCAAGAAGAAGTCGTGGTGGTGCCAGTGGAGCGTGCCCAATGCGCCCGCATAGAGGATACAAGACGCTCGTTGTTCGAGAGTGCCGGAAATTTTGGTGCAGAATGCCCGGTTGCACCACAGTTTAAGCATGTGATAGTTCTCAGAGAAGGCGAGGATGAGTTGGCACCGGTAGAAGCCTTCCCCTTGCCCTGACCGCCCTGCTTGCTTGCACCTGAGCTTCCGGTCCCTCTTCCTCTTCCGCGCCCACGGCCACACCTCCTCTCCCACTCTGACTGAAAAGAGATATGGCCGAGGTGGACTGCAAGCATGAGGGAGTGGGTGATGAAGAAGTGGAAGGGAGAGCAGTGGTCACAGCTACAACTGTTGCATGATGGATGCTCTTGTTTTGGAGGGCATTCCACCAGTCAGTGAGGCCCTGGGCAGTGAAATCCCAAATGCCCGGGGGTACAGCGGCAAGACGCTCGAGCCCTAAAGATGTCAGACACCTTAGGGATGAAGTCGTTGACGATGGAGAGGACCGCAGGATGTTTTCCAAGCGCTGTTTTGTCAAGATCACGTAGGAGACGGAGACTACGGGCCCAATACGCGTCTGTAGTTTCATCAGCACGCATAAAGAGCATGTTGAAGTGGACAGTGAGCACACTTTGTGATCCATGCCCAGTGAGAGTGGCGTGATGCTTGATGAGTGCATAAGAACGTACAGGGTTAGTGGGTGTGGGGCGTGCTATGTCAGCACTATAGGAGCCGATATCATCAGTGAGGGTGTCAGGCCTAGCACAGATGAGAGCACGCGCAACACGTGCAGATTCAGTATTTGTAGGCACAAAGGGAGGATTGGTTGAGGTGTTTGGCTTGTGGTAGTACTCCCACAGCTGCTCACCTTGTGTCCATGCACTGAAACGAGTTTCCCAGGAGTGAAAGGTGAGGGTGTTGGCAAAGTGCAGTGGAGCTCAGTCAACGTCAGGCTTGTGATGTGTGGGTTGAGCGAGAGCTTTGGCAGCAACAGAACCTGCGGCAGCTGCGACAACCAGAGAATCAGTTGTGAGAGAACCAACGACAATGGATGCGAAAGTGGATGAAGTAGAGAAAGCAGTAGCTATGCCAGCAGCGGTGGACAAAGATGGCGTGGAGCGTAGTGCATGCTGCAGGCGATCAAGTACCAGGTTAGCGATGTGGTCTGTGAAGGTTTCCTGATCGCCCTAAATAGTGCGAAATTTCTCTTCAGCAGCCTTCTGTGTAGTGAGGGTTGCTTTGAGAGCTTCTCACTCTTGACATAGCTCTTCCTACAGTGCTGCATACTGATTATCATCAACAGGCATGGTGAGACCATCACTCTTTTTTCGGCAGATTTTCCCTGTCCCACTGGGCGTGGAAATGTAAGATAGGTGGATGTCCTGTTATGTCCCTTTTGCATTGGAGTGAAGATGAAACGCATGCATATGCCACAGTAGAGAGGGAAAGAGAGAGAGCACGGAAACCAAGAGATGGGCAGAGAGGAGCTCACCAAGGCTAGTACCGTAGAGCAAATAGAGGTGGAATTGCGCTTGTTGTTGAAGCTACGATGACGGCCACAGAGGAGGTGGTGGAGACGATAAGGCAGGCAACTCCAGTGAGGACATCACCTATGAGATTGGAGACGGCTGCTACACCTGTAACAAGGATGTGAATCTGGTGCCCTAACAATGACAACTCAGCAGCAGAGGAAGCCTGAGTTATTGACAACTGGATGGAGACGACAACACTGGAAAGGGCAATGGCAGTTACTGCTGCTGCAGCTGCTGCAGAATTGGCAGTGGCTGCAACCTGCGTGGCGATGTTGACGGCCGCGGCTAAGAGCTGTCCTTGGTTCACTGCAGCAGCAGTGTAGGATTCAACAGCTCTACTAGTAGCGGTGCTTGCAAGTGCACGAGCAGCATGTGTTATAGCAGCAAAGGTGTTGAAAAAATTGCCCCTCCGCATGCCCAAGTGCGGCGCCGGGAGGCACTGACGACCCGCCAGAAAATGGAAACTCCGCTCTGGCGGATCTTGAGACTCGACAATTACTCGGATACTAAAATGAAGGATTTCCCCTTAAAGTTGACGAGTTGCTAAATCCGGTGGAAGTTGTTTCGCCGGAATCGGACAAGTATCGAGAGAGATATGACCTTCCAAAGTTGGGGTATGCGCAGCGGCTCTGGGAGCCGGCTGCGACTCGAAATCCGGTCGATAATCGACCGGACCGAAAACAAAAATACCATCTGGAGAAATTGCTCCGATAGGCCTGCCGAGGCGTCCGGTGGATGATCCGCCTGATCAGGTGGATCATCCACCGGATCCAGTAGTGCAGATTGTTACTGAGGGACTTAGCCAAAAACCTGGCTCGACGTCCGAAACTCAGTAGTACGTTTTGTTACTCGGGGACTTCGTCAAAAAATTGACTGCAGGTCCACGGACAGGTTTCGAACCTCGTCACATCCCATCACCAAACACAACCCAAAAGTGGGTAGGGTACGTGGAAATAGTGCAGGGGACCCCCACACCATTTGCAATGGGATATGCGCCTTGGGAAAGGCGCTTCGCATGTGAACGAAGGCGCCACGGCGAGTGGCGGCATCAGGCTTCTGTTGTGGGTGAGACCTGCGCTTCGACAAGCATAACTTGAGCTACGCTTGGCCGAATCGCGCGCGGTTTGGTGCGTTGGAAAGCTCATGACTAGCCCTATAAATGTTGTCATCATGTCCATGTTCACAAACTAACGCAAATGCGACGTTATTCCCTTCGCAAACTGACTGTCTCTAAATTCCTGCTCACATAGCGTGAGGCGACCAGAAAGCTCACGCTCAGTCTCAGATTCGCCCAAAACAGTAGACGTGAACCACTGGAGACGATCTGACAAACGTCGGGACCGCACCACCTAGATCGCATCCTGACAAAGGGTTATGGGTCCACGAATCTGAACGCCTCCAACGTTCACATCTTCTACAGCGCACGGGATCGTCATCTTGGACGTCGGCGTGAAGTTCTAAGAACTCATCGGAGTAGCAGCTGCGCACATGGCGCAGAAGGAGACGCAGCCCATTCAGAATTATGCGGGCGGCCCGGGCTTCGGGCTATGGAGGTGGCAGTTCGAGCTGCACCTCTCGCATAAGGGGCTGCTGGACGTCATGTTGGGAAAGGAGGTGCTCACAGAGGCGACTGCTACGGACGCGGAGAAGCAGGACTTCGAAAAGTTGAACACGGAGGCACTCATGCTCCTGGTATCCGAGACAGCCGAGTTGCAGTAGGGCTTCTTCCAAGGCTGCAAGCTGGCAGCCGAAGCTTAGCAAAAGCTCTGTGCCATCCACCAATCCAAGTCGCTCGCGAACAAAATCTTCGCGATGAAGCGGCTCCTCACGGTGAGAATCGAGGAGGGAGAAGATGTCATCTCCGCCATGCAGCAGATCGAGTCGCTTGCCTCGCAATGCAACGATGTGGGGTGGAAGATCGACACGCAGCTGTAGGAGATGGCCCCCCTCATGGCCCTACCTGACAGTTGGGGCCCACTCATCACCGTCCTTGGAGGATGGTCAGAGGACAAGCTCACCTATGGCGCGGTCGCAGAGTACATCCGCAACGAGGCGCAGCGACGGAGCTACGGGGAGTCCTCGTCTTCCTCGTCAGCCCTTGTCACCAAAACGCGTGGTGGCGGAAGTGGGGGCCGAGGAAGTGGCGGAAAGGGGGGCGGCAAGAAGGGCGCCAAGAAAGGTGCGTGCCGCAACTGCGGCAAGGAGGGCCATTGGGCCCATGAGTGCCCGGAGGAGGCGAATACCGGCGGAAAAACAGCAAGGGCAGGTCGCTCCTCAACGGCAACAAGAACCACTTCCTCAAGAAGGCCAACAGGCGGTGCCTGGATTCCGAGGCCGAGGAGCACACCCAAGTCGAGAAGGTGGGGTTCGACACCTACGAGAAGTCCTCCAATTCAATGGTGGTCGCGAACGACAAAGTCGAGCCGGCGGCCGGCCAAGGCGACGTGGAGGTGGAAGTCGTGGTGGGCGGTAGGAAGGAGCTGTGCACAATCCGTGATGTGTAGTACGTCCCCGGCCTGGCTGACATCCTGAGTGTTAGCCGCTTGACGGACAAGGGGTATGAGGTGCTCTTCCGCAGGAAAGGCGCAGTGGTGCGCATTGATGGCGACGGCGAGGTCATGCTGGAGGCAAAGCGCGAGGGCGGTCTCTACATCGTGGAGACCAAAGTGGTCCCTGTGGCATCAGATGCAGCGGACTCGCAGGAGCGTGTCGTCAACATGGCCAAGGGAGGAAGCGCTGATCTGGAGCTCTGGCACCGACAGTTGGGGCATTCGGCGCCCGCAACTGTTAAGGAGATGGCGAAGAGCGACATGGTGCGCGGCCTCGTCATCGACGGTGGAGACGCGGCAGCAGATGCAGCAGCGCACAAAAAGTGCGAGCCTTGCATTTTAGGCAAGGCGCGGCGCAAGCCGTTCAACGAGAACGAGGCTCACGCAAAGGACCTGCTGGAGGTCGTAGACAGCGACGTGTGCGGACCGTTCAAAACGCCGTCAAACGGCGGCTTGAGATACTTCGTCACTTTCATTGACGACTGCAGCAGAAAACTCTACGTGTACTTCATGAAGCGGAAGGGCGAGGTCCTGGACCGGCTGAAGGAGTACGTTGCAGCGGTGGAGAGGCAGAATGGCCGCAAGGTCAGAGCGCTACGCAGCGACAATGGCGGAAAGTACGTGGGCTGCATCGGGTGGATGAAGCAGCAGGGCATCAAGTGGGAACCCACTACGCCGTACTTGCCACAGTCCAACGGAGTGGCGGAGCGGGCGAACCAGACGCTGCTCAACATGGTGCGGACCATGCTTGTGGGTGCGGAGTTGCCGCGAGGGTTCTGGGCAGAGGCTGTGCGTACAGCGAGCTACACCATCAACCTCACCCCAACAGCGGTGCTGAAGGGCAAGGGCGGCTGGAAGACGCCGCAGGAGGTTTGGAGCGGGCGCAAGCCAAACGTGGCGCACCTGAAGGTGTTCGGGTGCAAGGCGCACGCGATGGTGCAGGCGGCGCAACGANGCCACAGTCCAACGGAGTGGCGGAGCGGGCGAACCAGACGCTGCTCAACATGGTGCGGACCATGCTTGTGGATGCGGGGTTGTCGCGAGGGTTCTGGGCAGAGGCTGTGCGTACAGCGAGCTACACCATCAACCTCACCCCAACAGCGGTGCTGAAGGGCAAGGGCGGCTGGAAGATGCCGCAGGAGGTTTGGAGCGGGCGCAAGCCAAACGTGGCGCACCTGAAGGTGTTCGGGTGCAAGGCGCACGCGATGGTGCAGGCGGCGCAACGACGTGACAGCGAGCTGGAACCGCGGGCGAAGCCGTGCTTGTTCCTCGGCTACGAGAGTGCGCAAAAGGCGTACCGGCACTGGGACCCGCGCACGCAAGAGATCATCCGTAGCCGTGATGTCGAGTTCGACAAGCAGCAGAGCTTCAGTAGCAGCAGAAACGACATGAGTGTCACGAACACTCCAAAACAAGGGGAGTGGTTCCAGCTCCTTGACTACAAGGAGGAGCCGGCGGATGCGGAGGTCGATGATGCGGCATCGGAGCGCGGCGGTGCAGCAGGTGCAGCAGCCGACGCAGAGGACTCCGACGACGATGCAGCTGGGCTGGAGATCCGGCGGAATGATCCGTCGAAGGAGGCATCGTGGGTGCCGAAGCGCGCACTCCCGGCGGAGTTCGCGTCGGGCGTTGGAGAAAAATCCTCCGGACGCGCCGCCCTTCCGGTTGATGGTTCACCGGAACGGGAGGAATCCTCGGGAAGCCGTCCGGTCAATGATTCACCGGAGCGGGCTCAATCGGAAGGATCGCAGCAGAGCGACGAGACGTCGCCAAGATTGATGCGCCACAGTGGACGACAGCGGAGAGCGGGGAAGCGTTTCGACGCAGGAACCGGTTGATGGATCGGCATGACGCGGTGCATGCTAGCTGCATCAACTGAACCGACGACTGTGCAAGAGGCGCTTGCGCGACCCGAGGGGGAGCAGTGGGATGCCGCCATCAAGTCGAAGTTGGCGTCGATTGTTGAAAACGACACGTGGCAGCTGGTTGACAGGCCGAAAGATGCCAAGGTCATCGGCTCCAAGTGGGTCTTCAAGACCAAGTTCACGAAGGAAGGTGTGGTTGACAAGTACAAGGCGCGGCTCGTGGCAAAGGGGTACGCACAGCGTAAGGGCAAGCACTACGATGAGATGTTCGCCCCCGTCACCAAGTTCACAAGTATCCGGGCGATCCTTGCGGTGGCAGCCGCGAAGGACATGGAGCTCCACCAAATGGACGTAAAGACGGCCTACCTCAATGGCATCATCGATAAGGAAATTTACATGGAGGTGCCGGAGGGGGTGGAGGCACCGGAGGGCAAGGTATGCAAGCTGTGGAAGTCCTTATACGGGCTAAAACAATCACCCCGATGCTGGTACCAACAGATGGACAGCTTCATGGCACAACTCGGCTTCAAGCGCTGTGAGGCGGATCACAGTGTGTACGTGCGGCGCAGCAAGAAGCTCCATCAGATTGTCGCACTCTACGTGGACGATATGATCTTGTGCTCCTCAGACATGCCGAGCCTACAGCAGCTGAAAGAGCAACTGAGCAGCAGGTTCCAGATGTCGGACATGGGGGAGCTGGAGTTCTACCTCGGGTGAGCATTACGTGGAACCGGAGGACGCGCACGCTTAAGCTGGGCCAGGCCAAATAGGTGGCCGAGGTGCTGAAGCGGTACGGCATGGAGGACTGCAAACCAGTGTGCAGTCCTGTCTCCACGACCTGTGAACTAAGTGTGGCAATGGCGTCGCAAACAAAAAAAGAGAGGGAGGATATGACAGGGGTGCCCTACCAATCGGCGGTGGGCAGCCTAATGTATGCCATGGTGGCGACTCGACCGGACCTGGCCTACGCGGTGGGCCAAGTGAGCAGGTATGTGACTGATCCAGGGCCACTACACTGGCAGGCGGTCAAGCGCATCCTCCGCTACCTACAGGCGACGCGGCACGCGCGCCTGAGGTTTGACGGCAAAGGGCGGGCGGACCCTTTGCGTCTGGTCTGCTACACGGACGCAGACTACGCTGGGGATGTGGACAAGCGGAAGTCCACATCCGGCTACATGTTCTTCCTCGCTGGTGCAGCGGTCTCATGGTGCAGCAGGAAGCAGGACTGCGTCGCCACCTCCACAGTGGAAGCAGAGTACATCGCGCTGGCCGAGGCTGTCAAGGAGGCGGTGTGGCTCCGCAGGTTGCTAGGGGAGCTGGGCGTGCCGCAGCTGGAGCCTACGGTGGTGCAAGAGGACAACACCGGCTTCATCTTCTTGACCAACAACCCAACGCAGCATAGGAGGACGAAGCACATCAACGTGCGTTATCACTACGCACGGGACATGGTCGAGAAGGGGCAGGTGGTGCTGCAGCACTGCAGCACGCACAACATGCTTGCGGATTGCTTGACCAAGGCGCAACCCGCGGACCGGCACGCGATGAGCGTGGCCGGACATGGGATGACCAGCTATGATGGGCTGGAGGGCACAGCGGAAGATGAGTAAGAGCAAGCAGGAGCAGCAGGCATGGAAGGTACAAGGGGGAGAATGTTGAAAAAATTGCCCCTCCGCATGCCCAAGTGCGGCACCGGGAGGCACCGACGAGCCGCCAGAAAATGGAAACTCCGCTCCGGCGGATCTGGAAACTCGACAATTACTCGGATACTAAAACGAAGGATTTCCCCTTAAAGTTGACGAGTTGCTGAATCCGGTGGAAGTTGTTTCGCCGGAATCGGACAAGTATCAAGGGAGATATGACCTTCCAAAGTTGGGGTATGCGCAGCGGCTCTGGGAGCCGGCTGCGACTCGAAATCCGGTCGATAATCGACCGGACCGACAACAAAAATACCATCTGGAGAAAATGCTCCGATAGGCCTGCCAAGATGTCCGGTGGATGATCCTCCTGATCAGGTGGATCATCCACCGGATCCAGTAGTGCAGGTTGTTACTGAGGGACTTAGCCAAAATCCTGGCTCGACGTCCGAAACTCAGTAGTACGTTTTGTTACTCGGGGACTTCGTCAAAATTATGACTGCAGGTCCACGGACAGGTTTCGAACCTCGTCACACCCCATCACCAAACACGACCCAAAAGTGGGTAGGGTGCGTGGAAACAGTACAGGGGACCTCCACACCATGTGTGATGGGATATGCGCCTTGGGAAAGGCGCTTCGCACGTGAACGAAGGCGCCACGGCGAGTGGCGGCGTCAGGCTTCTGTGGTGGGTGAGACCTGCGCTTCGGCAAGCATTACTTGAGCTACGCTTGGCCGAATCGTGCGCAGTTTGGTGCGTTGGAAAGCTCATGACTAGCCCTATAAATGTTGTGATCATGTCTATGTTCACAAACTAACGCAAAACGACGTTATTCCCTTCGCAAACTGAGTGTCTCTAAACTCATACTCACATAGCGTGAGGCGACCAGAAAGCTCACGCTTAGTCTCAGATTCGCCCAAAACAGTAGACGTGAACCACTAGAGACGATCAGACAAACGTCGGGACCGCACCACACGGATCGCATCCTGACAAAAGGTGGAGGCAACAACGGCACTAGAGACAAGAGTTGCTTCTATAACAGGGAAAATGTCAGATGACCCTCACGATCCAGTAGCTACCTGGGAGGCAGCGGGGGATGGGACAATGCACGGGACTGTACATCTGCTAACGGCCTCAGCTGACGCTTCTGGTGATGCTGACGTCGATGGTGCTGTGCCAGAAGCGATTAGCAGACTCTTTTGATGCATTCTACAGGAAATTGGAGAGCATACAAGAGATTGAGGATGAGGTTGATCACGTGGTGGCTCCTTTGTTCAAGTGTCCTACACTGTTGGCGAGTCGTCGGAAGCCGACTGACAGTAGGTTGCGTACTCGGCTGCGTCAGCTCGGGCCTTGTGGTCCGTTGGGTTGTAGTCCTTGCCAGGGTGGTACCCTGGACTGTTGTAGCGTCGGCGTAACCACACCTGCAGGCCCCCTTGGTCTCCCATCTCCTCTTGGTGACCTCCTAACCACTATTATTAGGGGAATGGGAAACACCGGTCAGAGGACTCCTCGACTTTGATGGAAGTGGACGCCGTTGACTTGAGAGATATGTGAACCTGCTACAAGTGCGGAAAAGTCGGGCACATCGCTTGCAACTGTCGGAGCAAGCAGCAGGCCAAAAATGGGAGGAATTCGTAGAAAAATGATTAGAAAAACGGCAGAGGACAGGAGTAAAAGGCGCAACAATTGTCTTTCAGGAGCGATCTGCGCCAAACGATTGCCCATCTGAACGGCCTACATTGTCGTACAGGGTTTCTGAGATCGCAAAATTTGACGAGGGGTACGGGGAAGACCAATTGGCCATACCGCAAAAACTTCAGCCTTGAGGATGCAAAAGTCGCAAATTGGTACCGGCACTATTGGATGGATGGCCTTCACACATCTTTGTAAGCAACGACATGGTTTGCAAGCAGGGTTTGCAGACCAAACCAGGGGTGTTTGAAGGAAAATCCATCGACGAGAGACTACAAATATGAAGAATCCAATAACCACTACGGCTATATGTGGGCGATCTACGGGATGTAACGATCTCAAGGTCTAGTCCAATGAGCAATCACAAAATCATCCTTAGACGAGATAACCTGTACCGTTGTTCCCGCTTCTCCACCGGCGAGTAGTAGCAATCCGGACCCACGCGACCGCACCATCATTGAGCTCCAACACCTTGTGGCGCTCCGCTTTCAGGGAGGTACGAGTGTGTTGTCATCGTCGGGTGGTCCACAGACTGTTTTTCCGTCTGTTCATGTGACTCGTGACGACGCGTGTGGGGGAGCACAGTCAGTATGTGATGATGATGGGCCTGACTGCACCGATTGGGTTCATGAGTCTCATCTTTGTGTCCTATGTCGTTCCTCCCCACTGACGGCTCAGCGTCCCTCCGATGCCGAGTGTTCCGTTGCCCGTTGTACAGTGACGTCCACCAGTCGTGACTCCAGGGGCACTTGGATCATCGATTCTAGTGCCACTCATCACATGACGTGTCGTTGTAGTGATTTTGTCGTTCTTGATCCTGTCACGTCTGTCCGTTCCGTCCGTACAGGCTCTGGTCAGTCCTTGCCAGTCCATGGTATTGGGGTTCTATGTTTTGACGGTCTGTCTGGCCCCCTGTACCTTTATGACGTGTTGTTTGTGCCTGATCTTGAGCTCAGCCTGCTTTCTGTGTGTGCTGCACACACTGATGGGCCTCTCTCTGGAGCATACCGTAGACTCAGCGACTGTGAATGCTACTGACACTCGTAGTGTTGTCCTTCGTGCCTCTGTCGTAAATGATCTGTTTCGCGTCTCTCGTACCTCCTCCTCTTGCTCCCCTTCCTCCGCTCAGGTTTTTGTCACTGGTGTTCTGTCTCCGGAACACCAGCGATTGCTTCATCGTCGTCTATGTCACGTGGGTTCTGATACTGTGTCGAAGCTCATTTGGACACAGCCAGCTCTCGGTCTTGACGCGGCTTCTTTCGAGAAGCCACCCAAGACCGGCTGTCTCTTTTGCGCTTAGGGGAAGATGCACAGATGCACCTACCCTGACTCTCGTTCTCGAGCGCTTCGGCCTCTCAAGTTAGTGCACTCGGACCTTCTCGGTCCTCTTCCGGTCGAGTCCCTATCTGATGGGGGCTGGTATGTTCTGACTCTGACTGATGACTTTACCCGAATGCGGTGGGTCTACAGCCTGTGTCAGAAGAGCGACGCGGCCCTTGCGGTTCGACTCTGGCTAGTGATGGCTGAGTGTCAGTCACGTCACACGCTGCATACTTTCCGCTCGGATCACGGCGGTGAGTTCCTTGGCGAGATGGACGGATTCTTTGCCGAGCACGGGATTTTTCACCAGGTATCCTCTCCCGCTACCCCTCACCAGAACGGTGTTTCCGAGCGCTGGAATCGCACCATGGAGAATGCGGTTAGCGCTATGTGGTCTGAGTGCGGTCTCCCTGAGTCCTTCACTTTTGAGGGCTTTGCCTACATGACGTGGGTCTGGAACCGCCTCCCGCACAGTCCGCTTCCGGACCATATTACACCTTATGAGCTCTGGTTTGGACATCGTGCTGACCTTCGTCTCGCTCGCATTTGGGGATCCCTGGCCTCCGTGTGGTACACTGAGGACCAGCAGGGGTCCAAGGTCTCACCTCGGGGCCGCTTGTGTGCCTTCGTCGGCATTTCCCCGCGGTCGAAGGCTTGGCGCTTCTTGGACCCTACTCGTCGTCGCGTCATTGAGTCCCGCGACGTGCTCTTTTTTTAGTCTCTCACATACCATGACCTGACTTCGATCACAGCACTCTCTGCCACGCATGTTCCTACTGGTGAGGGTTCTCGCCGGATGGGGGAGACATCTACGCCGGAGAGCACCTCTCATCAGGCTGATGTGTCCGCTCGAGCCCCCTTCACCTCTCGGTCTCCGACCCTTGATGACCCGGCGATCATCGCTGTCGGTCCAGAGACCTCGCCTGTACAGCCTATTTCACACCCCACAGGTGTCCCTGCTTCAGCTCCTACGCCTACTTCTGTGCCAGTACCTGCGTCACCCGGCACTCCTGTCTCTGTGTCTGGTCCAGTCTCGCCTACTTCCGTACCTGCGTCTGCCGGCACCCCTGCCTCTGTGTCTGGTCCAGTCTTGCCTGCTCCCGCCGCCACATTGAGCCCCGTGTCCCCCGCACACACGTCTCCACGCACGGCATCACCGGCTGCCTTGCCTCAGCCCCCACCAGCTGTGGTCATGCCTGTCCCTGAGCCTGAGGTGCGCCCCTCGAGCTCCGGATACTCCCCTGAGCCTGGTGGCCGTCTTCGACCTTTGGATTCCGGAGCTCAGCGAGCGTCGGGTCCCGCACCCAGGCGCCCCTCTCGCAGCATCAGGAGTGGTGACCCCAGCACAAAGTTTCAGGATGAGATCCGCGTGGATGCGGTCCCGACGTTTGTCTGATCGTCTCTATTGGTTCACGTCTACTGTTTTGGGCGAATCTGAGGCTGAGCGTGAGCTTTCTGGTCGCCTCACGCTATGTGAGCAGGAATTTAGAGACAGTCAGTTTGCGAAGGGAATAACATCATTTTGCGTTAGTTTGTGAACAAGGACATCATTACAACATTTATAGGGCTAGTCATGAGCTTTCCAACGCACCAAACCGCGCACGATTCAGCCAAGCGTAGCTCAAGTTATGCTTGCCGAAGTGCATGTCTCACCCACCACAGAAGCCTGACGCCGCCACTCGCCGTGGCGCCTTCGTTCACGTGCGAAGCGCCTTTCCCAAGGCGCATATCCCATCGCACATGGTGTGGAGGTAACCTGCACTGTTTCCACGCACCCTACCCACTTTTGGGTCGTGTTTGGTGATGGGGTGTGACGAGGTTCGAAACCTGTCCATGGACCTGTAGTCAGAATTTTGACGGTCCCCGAGTAACAAAACGTACTACTGAGTTTCGGACGTCGAGCCAGGTTTTTGGCTAAGTCCCTCAGTAACAATCTGCACTACTGGATCCGGTGGATGATCCACCTGATCAGGCGGATCATCCACCGGACGCCTCGGCAGGCCTATCGGAGCAATTTCTCCAGATGGTATTTTTGTTTTCGGTCCGGTCGATTGTCGACCGGATTTCGAGTCGCAGCCAACTCCCAGAGCCGTTGCACACACCCCAACTTTGGAAGGTCATATCTCCCTCGATACAATTCCGATTCCAGCGAAACAACTTTGACCGGATTCAGCGACCCATCAACTTTCAGGGGCAATCTTCTATTTGAGGATCCGAGCAATCTTTGAGTCGCCAGATCCGCCGGAGCGGCGTTTCCACTTTCTAGCGGCTCGTCGGCGCCTCCGGGCGTCGCACTTGGGCATGCAGAGGGTCAATTTTTCAACACAAAGGTCCTAGGCCTGAGTGTCCGCACTGAGCTTATAGAGGTACATCCAGCGTGCCCCGTAGGACACGATCTCGTCACTCGCGAATTCCATATCGCTTGTGATGCAACAGCTGATCTTGTGGTCGTCAGGCCTAGCACCGAGGCGTGTGCCGTTGCCACGTAGAGCTCTCCCTCTGTGGCACCCGACCTGGGCATCCTGAGGGAAGCCCTCTCATCACAGGATGCTGACGCTTGGCGAGCTGCCTGCGAGGATGAGCTTCGTGCTATACGAGAGCATAGAGTCTACGAGCTCGTCGACCTTCCGCCTGGGAGGAAGGCTATTCAGGTCAAGTGGGTCTTTCGCAAGAAAGTGAAGCCAGATGGCTCACTAGAACGCTACAAGGCCGCCTTGGTCGTCAAGGGGTAATCTCAGATTGAGGGCGTTGATTACACTGACACTCTTGCCCCTGTCGGCCGCATGACCTCAGCTCGAGCTCTGTTCGGTGTAGTGGCTCAGCATGACTGGGAACTGCACCAAATGGATGTGAACAATGCGTTCCTCCATGGCTCTTTGGATGAGGAGATTTACGTGGCTCAGCCACCAGGCTTTGACGACAATGACAAGGTCTGGCGCTTGCGCAAGTCCTTGTACGGCCTCAAACATTCTCCGCGCTGTTGGAACCGGGAGATCACCGGCACTTTGACTCATGCGGGATATGTACAGAGCAAGGCAAATCCCTCTCTCTTCATCCTACCGACACCCGAGCGGTTCACCGCGATCCTGGTCTATGTCGATGACCTTCTGATCGCGTCTCCATCCCTGTAAGCCGTGAAGGAGGCCAAGGCTGTCCTTCAGACTGCCTAAAGGATGAAGGACCTCGGTCCTGCATCGGTGTTTCTTGGTATGGAGATCGTGCGAGATCGTAGGCGCTGGACGTTGTTGTTGCATCAGGCTCGATATGTACGAGTCGTGGGGGAACGCTTCAGCGATCTCCTTGGTTCAGTGCTCACCGCTTCCACACCTCTTACACCCGATGGGCAGGATGCCCTGAAGGTGGATGATCCCACACAACTGGGGGAGACAGTGGACGTGACCTTGTACCTTCGTCTCATTGCATCTATGATGTACCTGGCCACTACCACACGTCCTGACATTGCATTTCCTGTCAACCTCCTTGCCCAGTTTTTGCAAGCTCCACGCACTAGAGCCCTTCATGTGGCTGTGCGAGTGGTGCGGTACGTGGTCTCCACACCGTACCTCGGACTTTGCTTTCACCGGCAGTATTCGGTGGTCCTTGACGGCTACACCAACAGCGACTGGGCCTGGAGCCCGGATGGACGCAATCGTACTTGTTACATGTTCTTGCTCAATGGGACCGCTGTGTCCTCGCGCAATGGGAAGCAGGGTTGCATTGCACATAGCTCATTGGAGGCAGAGTACGTTGCTCTGGGTGCAGGAGCTGCTGAGGCGGTATGGTTGCAGTGCCTGTTTCTTGAGCTTGGTCAGTCAGTACCCGCCATTGTACTTCGTTGCGACAACCAGAGTGCTCTCGCCATTACGTGGAACTTTGGTGTCTTTCCCACTCACACGAAGCACATTGCGGTTGAGCATCACTTTGTGCGTGATCTGGTGGAGCGACACGTGATCTCCATCATGTGGGTTGGCACTGACATGCAGCGTGCTGATTTCTTGACGAAGTCACTAGCTCGCAGAAAGTTTCTGGTGGCCATTCGTTCTGTCGGGCTTCGCCCCATGCCTGAGGGTGGTTGAGTGTGGGATGTGTGTTTGTGTCTCATCTGTTTCACACTCACTAATATACTTGTCCCAGTGCTGCATGTGTATGGACATGCATACCATCGGGTCATGGGGGAGTGTTGTGATTTGTGACGTTCCTGTATAGTCTACTGTGACCACTCGGCCGTGTCCATACTCGTGCTGATCCCTGAGGCAGGCCCTGGTGACATCGGAGGAACGACGGGCGGCGGACTACCAGCTTGGAGCTGGCCGACTACCGTTTTAGAGCCCCGGACACTGCCGGGACTGTTGTGCTTTGTGCCGTTCTCGTACAGTTTACTGTGACCACTCGGACGTGTCCATACTCGTGCAGATCCCTGAGACGGGCGGCCCTCGTGACACTGGCGCGACGACATGCGGTGGACTACCAGCTTGGAGCTGGGCGACCAATGCACCAGAGCCCCAGATGCCACCGGGACTCTCTCTGTTGTGTCTTCTACATCTTGCAGGCGTCTTTCGGCAGACTGGCCATGAGGCCCATTTGCACGTTTTTGCATTGTATGCTCACTGTTTGTCAATGGATGCATGCATGTGACCAGTCGTAGCGTCCGTCTTTTGATTCTGCACGTCTACGTTTAGACGGCGTAGCATTCTGACATGTGTGCGCAGAGTTACGGCCAAAACAGTGGTTTTGGGCCGGTTTTAGGACAGCTCTTGGGCTGCCGCGTGCGACACCCGCCGTGCGCCGCGGCAGGTATTTCTGCCTTGGATCTGTAATTTGTCATTTCTCTCTACATATTCTATATTGAAGCATTTTGACACTGTGCCTTGTGTCTCCTAGCCAAACCCTTGCCGCTGTGTGTACGACCTGTGATTGTCGTCACCGTCTGATCAGGCACTGACGCCCGGTCAGCAGCTGTGTTGCTAGGAAGCTTCTACGCACTTTCTCATGGTATCAGAGCAGTGAGACAGACAGCACTGAGCTGCGCAGCAGAGACGCAGCAGAGCAGCAACAGTCAGAGTCACCGCTGCAGCAGAGTTCCTGGGGTCTGTTGGAGACGGCCGGTCGCCATCAACGCACTCCACCCACCACGTGAGATCGCAGCTGCAGAGGCAGCAGCAGCGGCGTGTACCGCCACACAGAGGTGCGTGGCGGCTGCAGTGCGTGCAGCTGCCCTCCCACAGCCGTAGCAACAGAGCAACAGCAGCAGAGGCGACGGCAGCAGTAGCGCAGCAGCAGCGGCCGTAGCAGCAACGTGGTAGCAGCGGCAGCAGAAGTAGCGCAGCAGCAGCGTCGGCAGCAGCAGTGCAGTAGCGGCAGCGGCGGAAGCAGCACCACAGCAGCAGCGGTAGTCGCGGTGGCCACAGCAGAGCAGTAGTGGTAGTAGCAGCAGCAGCAGCGCAGCAGTGGCAGCTGCAGCAGCGCTTGGCGGCGGCAGCCAGTAGCAGCTGCAGCGCGCAGCAGCAGCCGCAGCGCGCTGCAGCAGCAGTGCAGCCGCTGCTGCCACCGCTGCACACGCAGCTACGCAGCTGCTGCTGCAGCTGACAGCACAGCTTTAGCAGCAGCTGGGCGGAAGCTGCTGCGCAGCTTCCGCGGAGCTGCCGCGCGCCACCGCGAAGTGGCTCCACACTCGCGCAGAACCGTGACAAAAAAAACAGGAGGGGACGAGCTGACATCAGCATTATCGATTGCTGACGTCATCAGGTCGTGCTGATGTCAGCAACCACTTGCTGACGTCAGCATTACACTTAGCCAAATATTCACCCGTAAAGTCAGAATTTGCCAGTCTTTCAACTCCTCGACAAACGCACACGGTTTTGAAATCCGACAAACTTGACCTGTCATCCCATAGTGAGCGGCGACATGAGTTCGCCCGACGACAAGGACAACGGGCCAGGTGATCCCTCCCCCTCTACTTCAGGGGTATTGAGCCCTCGCTCGCAGGCCATTGCGGACCTGCGCAGCCAGCAGGATGAGCTGCGTCGTCTGCAGCGAGAGCAAACTGACGCGATCCGCACGCTGACTAAGCTTCTACGTGCTCTGTCCACGGCTCCTTCGCGGATTTCTGAGGGAGCTGCCGGTGTTGCGGCCTCTACCCAGCACTTGGCCCAGGTGCCCATGACAGGTGCTCCGCCTGCTTCACCTCCTACTGTGGTTTCTCCACCACCTGCTGACCTCCTTGATGACGAGCCATTCATGCCAGGCTTAAAAGATGACTCCCAGGAGCAGGGAATTCATCTTTTACAGAAGCGCCTCCGTCAGCTGCAGACGGGTACCCGACCTCCACCCGTGTCCCCAATACGACCGTCATTTGACTTCCCCGGTGATCACCCTCTCCTAGGAGTTTTTCCCGTCTCTCGCCCTCCTCAGCCTGCGGTTGCTCTCCCCACGGAGTGGCAGCCAAAGGACTTTGAGGCACCACCTCCACGGTACGTCAGCGAGGATGGCTTCGACTGCTGGGAGACCCTGTTTCAAGTGTGGGCCACTTCCGAGGGAGTGTGGCCTTACTACCACAGCCCATACCAGTCTACAGATCCAGCACAGGCGCTGACAACAGCCCGGGCCATGCGCGGACTTCTCTATGCCATGCCACGCGAGACTGTCGTCGACTTCCGCCCCTTCCTCGGCGAGGCTGGCACAGGCACCGGAGCCCATCCTCGTGGAGGCTGGGATCTGGCATTGTCCCTACTAGCCGCAAAGATGCACGTCACGCGTGCGTCACACATTCGTGCTTTCCACTCGCTCCGTCAGGGGCCAACGGAGCCTGCGGCGGATTACTTGCGACGCGCCATGCGTATCTACACGCGTACGTTAGGGGGCACACAACTGTGAGCGCTTCGGACGATCATGCTTGGAGTTCGCCTGGAGTATAGCGACATCTTCACACGATACAGCGACGCTGCCCTGGAACCTTTCTCAGCCACTCTGCAGCTGCTCCCTTGGGCGCATCAGCTTTTCCTCCATGTGACATCGGCCCGCGAGGCAACAGTAGCGCATCAGGAGACTTCCCTCGCTGTAGCAGTCATCGCATCACCACCATCTTCCCTCCTGTAGTCACCCTCATCCACTTCCATCACTACCTCATCTTCCTCCTCCTCTTCGACCCCGTCTACACCCACGTAGACGCAGGGCGTTGCAGCAGCTGCCCAGGGGAAGAAGAAGAATAGGAGGCGCGGATCGGGTCAGCAGCAGCCATCATCCAGTGGTAGTAGTGGCCATTCTGTGCACTGCTATAACTAGGGAGGCGCCCATCGCTACACCGAGTGCCAGCAGCCGCTTGACTGGACGCGCATCACTCGTGGGCTTAATGCTGCCCATGCTTCTCGCACTGCATCCGGCACGTCGCCCGCACACTTCTCTGGACGCACGGCGACCACGACTGCAGCTGTTCCTGCGTCCTCACCAGCGAGCAGCAGTGATCCAGACCCACACGACTGCACCATCGCCGAGCTTTGTCATCATCTGGCGCTTCGCTTTTAGGGAGGTGCGAGTGTGTTTTCATCGTCAAGTGGGTCACAAACTGCTTGTTCGTCCGTCGTTGTGACTCGTGATGACACGTGTGGGGGAGCACAGTTCGCATGTGATGATGATGGGCCTGACTGCACTAACTGGATTCATGAGTCTCACCTTCATGATGTACGTCGTTCCTTCCCACTGACGACTCAGCGTCCCTCTGATGCCAAGTGTTCCATTGCTCGTTGTACAGTGACGTCCACCAGTCGTGACTCCGGTGGCACTTGGATCATTGATTCCGATGCCACCCATCGCATGACGTGTCGTCGTAGTGACTTTGTGGTACTTGGTCCTGTCACGACTGTCCGTTCAGTTCGTACAGGCTCTGGTCAGTCCTTGCCGGTCCACGGAGTTGGGGTTGTATACTTTGATGGTCCGTCTGGCCCGCTGTATCTTTCTGACGTGATGTTTGTGCCTGATCTTGAGCTCAGTCTGCTGTCTGTGCGTGCCTGCACTCTGATGGGTCTCTCCGTTGAGCATACCGCTGATTCAACGACTGTGACTGCTCTTGACACCCGTAGCATTTTCCTGCGTGCTTCAGTTGTAAATGATTTCTATCGCATTGCTCGGCCCTCCTCCCCTTGCTCTCCCTCCTCCTCTGGTCGCGTTTTTGTCACTGGTGTTCTATCCCCGGAACACCAGCGGTTGCTTCACCGTCGTCTGTGTCACGTGGGCTCCGACACTGTGTCAAAGCTCATTTGGACACAGCCTGCTCTCAGTCGTGACCTGGCTTCTTTTGAGAAGCCACCCAAGACCGGCTGTCTTTTTTGCGCTCAGGGGAAGATGCACCGGTGCACTTACCCTGATTCGCATTCCCGAGCACTGAGGCCTCTCGAGTTGGTCCACTCGGACCTGCTCGGTCCTCTCCCGGTCGAGTCCCTGTCCGAGAGGGGCCGGTATGTTCTGACGCTGACTGATGACTTCACCCGGATACGGTGGGTCTACAGTCTGCGTCAGAAGAGGGACGCCGCCCTTGTGGTTGCACTCTGGCTCGTGATGGCTGAGCGTCAGTCTCGCCACACGCTACATTCTTTTCGCTCAGATCGTAGTGGCGAGTTCCTCAGTGAGATGGACTCCTTCTTTGCTGAGCACGGAATTTTTCACCAGGTCTCCGCTCCTGCTACCCCACAGCATAATGGTGTATGTGAGCGCTAAAACCGCACCATGGAGGATGCGGTTTGCGCCATGCGGTCTGAGTGCGGTCTCCCGGAGTCCTTCGCCTTTGAGGGCTTCGCCTACATGACTTGGGTCTGGAACCGCCTCCCGCATGGTCCGCTTCCGGATCATGTTACACCGTACGAGCTCTGGTTTGGCCACCATGCTGATCTTCGTCTCGCTCGCGTCTGGGGTTCCCTGGCCTCCGTGTGGTACACCGAGGATTAGCAGGGGTCCAAGGTCTCCCCTCGGGGTCGCTTGTGTGCCTTCATCGGCATCTCCCCGCAGTCAAAGGCCTGGCGCTTTTGGGACCCCACTCGCCGTCGTGTCATTGAGTCCCGTGACGCGCTGTTTTTGAGTCACTCACATACCGTGATCTGACTTTGATCACAGCCCTCTCTGCCGCTCATGTCCCTTCGTGTGAGGGTCCTCGGCGGATGGGGGAGACTTCTCCGCCAGCGACCATTCCTTATCAGGCTGATGTGTCCGCTCGAGTCCCTTTTCGGTCTCCAGCACTTGATGATCCGGCTATCATTGCCGTCGGTCCAGAGATCCCGCCTGTTCAGCCTGTTTCACACCCCACAGGTACCGCTGCTTTCACGCCTCCTCCTGCACCATCACTTGTATCTAGTGGCACCCCTGTTCCGGCGTTTGACCCAGTCCAGCCCACTCCTGTTCCTACGTCGGCTGACACTCCTATCTCAGTGTCCGGGCCAGCCTTACCTGTTGTCACACCCAGCTCTGTGTCCCCCACACACGTATCTCCTCGCACGGCATCTCCGGCTGCCTCGTCTCAGCCCTCACCAGTTGTGGTTGTCCCAGTCCCTGTGGTCGTACCTGTTCCTGAGCCTGAGGTGTGCCCCTCGACCTCCGGTTACTCACGTGAGCCCGATGGCCGCCTTCAACCACTGGATTCCGGAGCTCAGTGAGCGTCGGGTCCCGGACCCAGGCGTTACTCTCGCAACATTGCGAGCGGTGATGTAGGCACAAAGGCCTTAGGCCTGAGTGTCTGCACTGAGCTTTCAGAGGTACACCCAACATGCCCCATAGGGCACGACCTGTTCACTCGCGAGTTCAATATCGCTTGTGACGCAGCAACTGATCTCCTGGCCGTCAGGCCTGACAGTGAGGCGTGTGCACTTGCCACGCAGAGTTCCCCCTCTATGGCGCTTGACCCGGGCACATTGAGGGAGGTTTTCTCATCGCAGGATGCTGATGCCTGGCGAGCTGCTTGCGAGGATGAGCTTTGTGCTATCCGAGAGCACAAAGTCTACGAGCTGGTCGACCTTCCCCCTGGGAGGAAGGCGATTCAGGAAAAGTGGGTCTTTCGCAAGAAGGTGAAGCCGGATGGCTCACTAGAACGCTATAAGGCCCGCTTGGTCGTCAAGGGGTACTCTCAGATTGAGGGAGTTGATTACACTGACACCTTTGCCCCTGTCGGCCGCATGACCTTAGCTCGAGCTCTGTTCGGTGTAGTGGCTCAGCATGAGTGGGAACTGCACCAGATGGATGTGAACAACGCGTTCCTCCATGGCTCTCTGGATGAGGAGATCTACGTGGCTCAGCCACCTGGCTTTAAGGACGGTGACAAGTTCTGGCGCTTGCGCAAGTCCTTGTACGGCCTCAAGCAATCTCCAAGGTGTTGGAACCGGGAGATCACTGGCACCTTGACTCGCGCAGGATACGTACAGAGCGAGGCAGACCCCTTGCTCTTCATCCTACCGACACCCGAGTGGTTCAACACCATCCTGGTCTATGTTGATGACCTTCTGATTGCGTCTCCATCCCTGGAGGCCGTGAAGGAGGCCAAGGCTGTCCTGCAGACTGCCTACAGGATGAAGGACCTCGGTCCTGCATTGGTGTTTCTTGGTATGGAGATCGTGCGAGATCGCAGACATCGGACACTGTTGCTACATCAGGCCCGATATGCACGAATCGTGGGGGAGCGCTTCAGCGATCTCCTTGGTGCAGTGCCATCTGCTTCCGCACCACTTACACCCGATGGGTATAATGCCCTGAAGGTGGATGATCCTACACAGCTGAGGGACACAGTGGACATGACCTTGTACCTCCGTCTCATCGGATCACTGATGTACCTGGCCACCACCACGCGTCCTGAAATCGCGTTCGCCGTCAACCTCCTCGCTCAGTTCTCGCAGGCTTCACGTGCGAGAGCCCTTCACGCGGCTGTGTGAGTGGTATGGTACGTGGTCTCCACGCTATACCTCAGACTTTGCTTTCGCCGGCAGTGTTCGGTAGTCCTTGACGGCTACACTGACAGTGATTGGACTTGGAGCCCTGATGGGCGCAGTCGTACTGGCTACGTGTTTCTGCTCGGTGGTACCGCTTTGTCTTGGCGAAGCGGGAAGTAGGGCTGCATTGCACGTAGCTTGTCAGAGGCAGAGTATGTTGCTTTGGGCGCAAGGGCTGCTGAGGCTGTATGGCTACAGCGCCTGTTTCTTGAGCTTGGGCAGTCAGTACCCGCCATTGTGCTGCGTTGCGAAAACCAGAGTGCTCTCACCATTGCGGAGAACTCTGGTGTTTTTCATGCTCGCACAAAGAACATTGCGGTTGAGCATCACTTCGTTCGTGATCTGGTGGAGCGACGCGTGATCTCCATCATGTGGGTTGGTACTGATACGCAGCATGCTGACTTCTTGACGAAGGCACTTGCTTGCGGAAAGTTCTTGGTGGGCATTTGTTCTGTTGGGCTTCGCCTCGTGCGCGAGAGTGCTTGAGTGTGGTATGTTCGTTTGCGTCTCATTTGTTTGTCTCACTCACTATTGTGTTCGTACCAGTGTTGCACGCGTATGGACATGCGTACCATCGGGTCATGGGGGAGTGTTGTGCTTTGTGCCGTTCCTGTACAGTTTACTGTGACCACTCGGTCGTGTCCATAGTCGTGCAGATCCCTGAGACGGGTGGCCCTGGTGACACCGGCGCGACGACAGGCAGCGGACTACCAGCTTGGAGCTGGCCGACCACTGCACAAGAGCCCCAGATGCCACCGGGACTCTCTACTGTGTCTTCTACATCTTGCAGGCGTCTTTCGACACAGTGGCCGTGAGGCCTAATTGCATGTTTTCTCATTGTATGCTCACTGTCTGTCAATGGATGCATGCATGTGACCAGTCGTAGCGTCCGTCTTTTGATTCTGCACGTCTAGGTTCAGACGGCGTAGCATTCTGACATGTGTGCGCAGAGTTACGGCCAAAACAGTGGTTTTGGGCCGGTTTTAGGACAGCTCTTGGACTGCCGCGTGCGACATCCGCCGTGCGCCGCGGCAGGTATTTATGCCTTGGATCTTTCATTTGTCATTTCTCTCTGCATATGCTATATTGAAGCATTTTGACACTATGCCTTGTATCTCCTAGCCAAACCCTTGCCGCTCTGTGTACGACCTGTGATTGCCGTCACCGTCTGATCAGGCACTGAAGCCCGGTCAGCGGCTGTGTTGCTAGGAAGCTTCTACGAACTTTCTCAGGGACTCCCTGATGTTTCTCTGCACCCTGCAGGAGTCTTTTTGGCGGACTGTCCATGAGCCCGATTTGCATGTTTTTGCATTGCATGTCCACTGTCTGATGATGGATGCATGCATGTGACCAGCCGTAGCGTCCGTCTTGTGATCTTGCACGTCTAGGTTCAGACGGCAAATGGAAAACTATGCAGCAGGTTGGGGCAGCAGCGTTGTTGATGCAGCGTGCGGGCTTCCACGCTCGTTGCTTAAGTCAGCTGCCCCCTCAGTCTGCTGCTCTAGAGTCTAAGTCTGGAAGCTCTGAGTTTGTTACTCAGAAACGCGCGCGCCAGAGTTAGCGCCAGAAAGCAGCTGAAAACTGATAGTAACTGTTTAGGAATGAAGAATGAACAGCAATGGGGGACCCCTCCAAGTTCTAGCCCCCCCCCAGCTCTGTAGAGCTTGTTACTCAGTTCATCAGCCAATCAGAAAATAGCTGATTTCAGGCTGGCAGGTTTTCTCGGTGAGGCCTGCCAGACGGCCGACAGCCCAAAACCCGGGCGTCGTCCGTTTTGCCTGAAAACTGGACCATACCATAATACCGACACTGCGAACGCAGCCGTGCGGTCAGAATCTGCTAGAAAAATAGTAGTGAGGAGTTCTGGCAGCCTGAACCCAGGCAGTGCCCACAATAGTTCATGCTGCCAAACAGGGCCATGCAACATGCAACTGGGACCCTAGGCAGCGCATGACGATGCAGGCACGACAGTACGCGCTAGACGCATGCAGGAAGCAACTGCGGTGGCAGTGACTGCCGACAGCGCGACTGCCGAGGAGGCCTGCCGATGGAGCTGAACACGTCGCCGGAGAGAGGGGGCTACAGCGAACTGCGAGACGACCTCAGCGTGCGTCGGCTCCACCGGAAGACACTCCATCAGCGTCGAGTTTCGTCAGTCATCTGCACGCCGATGTACACATGCCGGGAGAACACAACAGAGCACAATGAGCGCAAAAACCAACACTCCCCCATGACTCACAGGCGTAGTGCACATGGGCGGGCAGAGACACGGTCAACACACAGACTCCCCTAGGACACGTAGAAGTGCAGGGAGAGACAAAGAAAGCAAGTCATGGACGCACGCCGACTGAACTCACAGCCTTCTTAAACGAGTCCCGCTTCAGTGCCTTGGTCAGGAAGTCAGCCAGCTGCCGTGCTGTCTCAACCCACACGATGCAGATGCTTCCGTCGTGTAACAACGAACGCACATAGTGATACTCAACATTGATGTGCTTTGTGCGAGTGTGATGCACACCGTCATTGTCTGCAATGGCCATGGCACTCTCATTCTCACAATGCAAGGTGATGGATGCGACAGACTGACGCAACTCGGACAACAGACGACACAACCACACACTCTCACACGTGCCTCAGCCAAGGGCCACGTACTCAGCCTCAGCAGTGCTGCGTGCAATGCACCCCTGCTTGCCACTACGCCAGGACACAACTGTGCCCCCGACCAGAAAGATCCACCCAGGGCGACTCTTACCGTCTGGACTACCGGCCCAGTCGCTGTCGGTGTAACCCACTGCAACGACGGACGGCTGACGGCGGAACATGAGGCCTCGCCGAGGGGTCGAGACGATATAGCGCATCACTCGGATCGCGGCCTCAAAGTGGAGGTGACACGGCTCCTGAGAGAACTGGGCCAGGACGTTAACGGCGAACGCGATGTCTGGACGCGTCGTCGTCGCCAGGAACATCAGTGACCCGATGACCCGCAGATACGTGGTCACATCAACTGGCTCCCTCACAACAGCTGGGTCATGACTCTTCAACTTCACCTGGCCATCGGGTGACATGGGTGAGGATGCGCTGGGCACGAGGGGCAAGTCCTCGGCGANAGTACTCGGATCGCGGCCTCAAAGTGGAGGTGACGCGGCTCCTGAGAGAACTGGGCCAGGAGGTTAACGGCGAACGCGATGTCTGGACGCGTCGTCGTCGCCAGGAACATCAGTGACCCGATGACCCGCAGATACGTGGTCACATCAACTGGCTCCCTCACAACAGCTGGGTCATGACTCTTCAACTTCACCTGGCCATCGGGTGACATGGGTGAGGATGCGCTGGGCACGAGGGGCAAGTCCTTGGCGAAGCGAGTGGACAGGGTCTGCACATAGGCAGCCTGGTGGACATGCAGGATACCCTGAGAGCGATCATGCTCGAGCTCCATGCCCAGGATGACTCGGGCAGACCCGAGATCCTTCATCTGGTAGGCGGCGTGCAGTAGGTCCTTGACGTGCTGGATGGCTGTCGAGTCTGGCGACGCAATGAGGAGATCGTCGACGTAGACTAGAACCGTGGCGAAGGTCTGACCTCGCGGGCTGATGAACAGTGCAGGGTCAGTGGTGTTGCGCTGGAGGCCACCACGGAGAAGCGTACTGCTTCAGGCCATAGAGGGCCTTCCGCAGCCGCCAAACTCTCCCAGTGCCGTCGTCGAAGCCTGGGGGTTGCGTCATGTAGAGCTCCTCACCCTCCAGTGAGCCATGGAGGAATGTGTTGCTCACGTCCATCTGATGCAGCTCCCACCCGTGCTGGGCAACCAGGCTGAACAATGCCCGGCTAGTGGAGAACCGGCCAACTGGGGCGAAGATCTGGTCATAATCAATCCCAGGGACCTGAGCAAACCCCTTTGCTGTGAGACGGGCCTTGTACTTGTCCAAGGATCCTTCGGGCTTCCACTTACGCCGAAAGACCCACTTGGCACCAATGGTCTTCCGACCTGGAGGGAGGTCGACGAGGTAATAGACGTGGTGTTGTTGGATAGCGGCGAGCTCCTTGGCACAGGCAGCATCCCAATGTGCGGCCTCAGGGGAGGCTTGAGCCTCGCGTAGGGTGGAAGGGTCCTCTGGGCGCGCTGTGGACCGGACTGAGAGGGCATGTACATCACGAGCCCCAGGTGGGATGCGTGCGAGTGCAGCCACAACAACATGCCGATGCTCGTGATGAAGCATGGCGTACCCCAATGCAGAGCCCGGGTGAAGGTCTGCGATAATGGCAGAAGTGGTCAGGCCGAGAGCCTTTGTGCCAGGGTCCCCACTCACAACCGTGGGAGTGGAGGAGACACGTGGAGCCACAGGGGGTCGAGGCGCCACNGCGGCGAGCTCCTCGGCACAGGCAGCATCCCAATGTGCGGCCTCAGGGGAGGCTCGAGCCTCGCGTAGGGTGGAAGGGTCCTCTGGGCGCGCTGTGGACCGGACTGAGAGGGCATGTGCATCACGAGCCCCAGGTGGGATGCGTGCGAGTGCAGCCACAACAACATGCCGATGCTCGTGATGAAGCATGGCGTACCCCAATGCAGAGCCCGGGTGAAGGTCTGCGATAATGGCAGAAGTGGTCAGGCCGAGAGCCTTTGTGCCAGGGTCCCCACTCACAACCGTGGGAGTGGAGGAGACACGTGGAGCCACAAGGGGTCGAGGTGCCACGGAACGGGGAGCGACGGTCTGCGCGCTCACTGTCGGCCGAGGTCGGAGGCTGCCGCCTGGACCACGTGTGTAGCGCGGTCGAGCAAAAGATGGTGCTGAGTCCAACGGGCTGATGGAGGCGGACGGTACTACTAGTCCGGAGGAGCCAGTAGACGCCACAGGCGCTGCTGGGCCAGAGGGGCCAGCAGACACAGCTAGGGCTGCCGACCCAGAGGGGCGAGTGGACGCGACTGGGGCTGCTGGCCCGGAGTGGCCAGCGGACGCGACTGGAGCCGCCGGCCCGGGGGGGCCATCGGAAGCGACTGGGGCTACCGGCCCGGAGGGACCAGCGGACGCGACTGGGGCTGCCGGCCCGGAGGGGCGAGCGGACGCGACTGGAGCCGTCGGCCCGGAGGGGCCATCAGAAGCGACTGGAGCTGCCGGCACAGCGGACGCGACTGGGGTTGCCGGCCCGGAGAGGCCAGTAGACGCCACTGGGGCAGCTGGCTCGGAGTGGCCAGCGGACGCGACTGGGGCTGCAGGCCCGGAGTGGCCAGCGGACGCGACTGGGGTTGTCGGCCCGGAGGGGCCGGCGGAAGTGACTGGGGCTGCCGGCCCAGAGGGTCCAGTAGACGCGAATGGGTCAGCTAGCTCGGAGGGGCCAGCGGCCGCGACCGGAGCTACCGGCTCAGAGGGACGGAGTGATGTGTCACCCGGAAGCGACAGGACGGAGGACAGACTCACCACTCCCCCACGCGACGGGAGGGACACGGACGAGCCGGAGCGGATGAGGTCGCGAGGAAACAGTTCCTCGAAAAAGAGGGCATCGCAGGACTCGACGATGCAGTGTCGAGATGGGTCCCAGAAGCGCCAGGCCTTGGACTGACGAGACACGCCGAGAAAGGTGCAGGGGCGTCCGCGGGGGGTGAGCTTGCCATCCTGCTGTGGGGAGGGTAGCCACACAACGGCTACGTAGCCCCAGACGCGAGCCGGGCGGAGGTCAGCATGCCGACCGCACCAGTGCTGATAGGGCGTGGACTGGCGGGGAAGGGGACCGTGGGGAACCCGGTTCCAGACCCAGGTCATGTAGGTCATGGCCTCAAAGTAGAAGCCATCGGAGAGACCGGATTTGACTCGCATGGTGCGGACGGCGTCGGCCATGGTACGGTTCCACCGCTCGGAGACGCCGTTCTGGGCGGGTGTGTACGGCGCAGACGTCTCATGGCGGATACCACGAGAGGCGAGAAAGGTCGTGGCCTCAACCAGGTACTCGCCACCGCGATCGGAGCAAAAGCGACGAAGGGGGCGGCCACACTCGCGCTCCGCGAGGACAAGCCAGTCCTGAATGGTTCGGACGACATCGCTCTTCTGCCGAAGGCAGAAGACCCAACGGTAGCGAGAGTAGTCGTCCGTCAGAGTGAGGACATAGCGGCCATGCTCACCGACGGACTCGATGGGGAGAGGGCCCATGACGTCCGAGTGGACAAGGTCAAGGGGGGCGAACGCCCGTAATGAATAGAGGGGGTACGTGGACCGGTGCATCTTGCCCTGAGCGCAGTCAATGCACTCAGTGGGGCATGGGAGATGGAAGGTCTCCGGATCAAGGCCTTTGGCTGGATGGTGCGGAGCATGCTCTCGACTGCGGCAGAGTGGACGTGGCAAAGGCGGCGGTGCAAGAGGCGGGTGTGCTGAGGAGAGAGCGTGCTGGTAACGAACACATGACCGGTCGCAGTCGACAGCGAGGAGACGGGAGGGGAGGAAGAGAGGCAGGGAACGTGCCACAAGTTGCCACAGGCGGTGGCGTGCAGTACGACAACGGACGCACCGACACAGTGCCGACACCACATGAGTGCACAACGTCCATGCTCATGCGGTCAAGGGCAGTCACGGACAGGAGGCTGAGCTCGAGAGCAGGGACAAAGAGAACATCGGTCACAAAGATGTCAACGGCCGGACCACAGAAACGAACGACGCCTACCCCACGGTCAGGCAACACCTGTCCGGAGCCCGTCCGGACCCCGGAGACATCGCCGACGGGACCGAGCAAACTGAAGGCCTCGCGCGAGGCCGTCATGTGATGCGTGGCCCCGGATTCGATGATCCAGGTCTCAGCAGGGTCCTGGACAGGGGTCGCCAGATCAGTCACGGTCACATGGCAGCAAGCGAGGGACGCGGACACGGTGGACGGAGGAGCGAAACAAGACAGCCAGTCGTCAAGCCATGCAATGTCGTCAAGGAGTGGGGTGGATGAGATCACGGGAGACAACGAGACAGATGAGGAAACGGGACACGACCGTAGCTCAGTCTCAGTCATGAAGGGATGGGCCGGAGGGCAGGAGGTGACGCAACTCACACTTCCCTGGGGAGGAGGGCGAGGGAGGCCAAGCTGGAGCGCGATGAACTGCTCCAGCTGACGCTCTCGGGATGACGGCCCAGGAGTGTAGACAGACTGCGGAGTGACGGCGCCGGAGCCCGGGTAGTCGGGTGACTGAGCCGGCGAAGGAAGCGGAGGTGCCGACGGCTGAGGGTAGTACTGCTGCGGGTNGGACACGACCATAGCTCAGTCTCAGTCATGCAGGGATGGGCCGGAGGGCAGGAGGTGACGCAACTCACACTTCCCTGGGGAGGAGGGCGAGGGAGGCCAAGCTGGAGCGCGATGAACTGCTCCATCTTACGCTCTAGGGATGACGGCCCAGGAGTGTAGACAGACTGCGGAGTGACGGCGCCGGAGCCCGGGTAGTCGGGTGACTGAGCCGGCGAAGGAAGCGGAGGTGCCGACGGCTGAGGGTAGTATTGTTGCGGGTAGTACTGCTGCGGCGCGGGTGGCTGTAGGACAGGCAGAGCTGTCGTAGTGGCGGAGGTGCTGGACGAGGTCAGAGTGGTAGGACCAGCAGCAGCGACAGCGGCAGAGGCAAGGCGGCGAACCCGCTGGCGGCGCATGGTGGCGATGACGCGGGCCTCGTCCGTCGGGAGAGGGCACGTGTACCACCCGTGCCCAGGCTGCCCACAGTTGTGGCAGACCGAGCCACTACCGCTGGGACCGGTCGATGACTACTGCTGCTGCTGTTGCGATGGACCCTTACCCTTCTTGTTCCGGTTTTTCTTCTTCTTCCCTAAGGGCGATGGGGTAGCTGCGACAGGGGAGGCAACGGCCACGGAGGCAATGGCAGGGGCAGTGACGGCAGGGGATGCAAGGGCCTCCGTGCGATGGAGTTGGGACTCCTGGCGAGCTTCCTCAATGCGAAGGAAAAACTCATATGCCCAGTGCATGAGAGTGCCCTGGGCCTCCATGGTGGTGAGGACGTCCTGAGGGTAGTGGACGAAGACGTCCGCGTATGCGCTGGTGGCGCCGCGCTTGATGGTGAGGAGCGCGGACAGAGGGGGTGGAGCCGACTTGCCGAGTCGACGGAGGATGTCCCCCGCTCGCTGCCAGTAGGCAGTGACCGTCTCGGCCTCCCCCATGTGTAGGGAGTTGAACTCCCGGAGCAGACGGCTGATCTTAGCGTCGATGGACAGGCGATGGGGTCTGGTGAGGACGTGCCAGGCGGCTGCGGGGTCTGAGATGGCGCCAGCGGTGAAGTCGCCGAGGAAGGGCTCCAGGGCAAGGCGGGAAGCTGGAGGGGCGACTGGTACAAGGGCGCGGACGGCGCCACCAGCGTCATATAGTTGGTCGGCCTGGGTGGAGTCGTAAGGGAGGGTGTAGTAGGCCCACAGACCCTCACCCTGCGCCCAGATCCGGAAGCTAAGCTTCCAGCTCCGGAATTGCT
>SZWC01000944.1:210496-254915 GCA_023375785.1 Penium margaritaceum
TGTGATTTTGATTGAACACTTCCGAATCGCATGCGGTGATCCTGGAACAACGGGTTCCATTTTCCTTCATCACGTTGTAGGGTTCCATTCAGGAACCTGTCAACGGATTATGTTTGTGAAGTCACAACAATACATGTTGCTCTTACGTCTTCTTTTGTGTACATTCGGTACTTCCACTCAACATACTGGTTTCAATATGCCTCATCCAAGGCATTCATGGAGGGGATCGCCCTCATCGAAGACATCTGCCAAACCACCACCATTGTGGATACCACCGCAGTGACATCCAATCAACAATATTGTAATTGCGTTCGGCAATGTACTGCAATTGAACTATCCCCAACAGAGAGGGACTTCAGTCGCTTTACTATGACTCCTAGGCCATTAAAGCGTGGTTTGATTACACCGTAGTCAGGATAATCTCTTTCAAAGATTGTTTTTATTCCAACGAATCAAACGTTGGATTTATTTGCCCATTGATATTGCATAAGTGGTTCTATACCATATCTTTGGCGTGATGTGAATCCATCCGCATGATATTTGGAGAATGTGACGTACACGACTAGTATACCATGTCACGATGCCATGACTTTGAGGCTTTTCTTGAAACATCAAAAGCATTCTATGAAAAATATCGTTTCTCAAGGCCTATTTGGATAGCCCTTTCACATCAACATTTAGTTATGACACACTGGTCATTAGTTGTCTCAATGTTGAGTATGATATGGTATGTGGTCGGTCGGACCACCAAGATGTAGGTGCTAACACATTGTTAGCGCAAAGCAATCGTCTTATGGATCGTATCCACGTCCATTACCTTTGGATGTCAAAACCTAGACCGTGATGTGATCCCAACTATGTTGCAGTTGACTTGCAGAACACTATGAGATCGCCATAATACTCTGGGACTCCATAAGTAGAAAAAGAGCATCATCCGTTTTCTCTGAAATGGAATTTTCACAGAATTCTGCGTCAACTCATGTCACTTATATGGGTTCACTCACTTGTGTCTATCAATGTCCGTGACATGTTCACTCATCGAGTGACGATAGACTGAAGGAATCGCCTTCAAATTTGTTTGCATTTGACATTAATTCGATCTTGTCATATGCAAGAGAGTGACTCTTACAGTCTTCAACCACCGCACTACGTCGTCTTTGTCCCCCTCTATTGCGTTTACAACCCTTACTCGCAAGTATCCTTGTCTTTTGAACAGGGTTGTCGGTACACTCATGTACCTTTGTATTGTCCGTACCAGTAGGGTAGCACGATGTGAATCCATCACTCATCGAGTGATATGACATCAATGGTTTCGCCATTGAGTATTGATTCAGGAATGTCATCCTTGACACGTTCATCATGGACCGATGTCTCTATTGGCCATGACTAATAATGCACAGAAGTTTTGAAAGGTACTGATGTGTCTTGCACACATTGTGTACAGACAGCACGATGTCAATCCTCGAGGATTGAAGTTGGCGTGCTAACACACCAGGTTTGTTCAACATCTCAAGACATAGACATGAAATGAGCTAAGTCATGTAACGATCGTATTTGCCTTTTGATATTGTAGCGCAATGGGACGTGCGACTGTTGTAGCACACGTAATGTGTCTGGCGTCTTGTTGGTTGCCATTTTTATCCAAAACATCAGTTGATTTTGTCAGCTTGTTCAAATGTCACAAACCTGTTCTGATCATTCGTTTGTCCAACTTATCCATAGCTGAATGTCGTGATCGACGCACCAACAATTAGTGGATAAGGTTTTTCTTTGTGCATTTTGTACAAGTTTTCCACGCATGTAGTGTGTCCAAATTCATGTGGCTGAAGCATACTGGCGTGAATCGCATACCATGATCCATTGAAAAGTGGCTTTTCTTCGGCACCTCTTGTGCTCATAAAAGTCGTGCATGTCTCGGAACTTGTGCTCACCCAACTAGGCTTTTGTACCACATTCCATCTATGGATATGGAGGATTTCATCCCCCTTTAGCATGGTCCACATTTGAGAAATTCGTCCTCAGCACACATGTGATCTATCTGTTAAAATTTGGTTCGTACTTCTTTTGGAAGTATTTTTCCAAGCTGCTATCGGCAGGACGAAGTTTCTAATTTCCAATGGTCGTCATTGTCTGTGATGATCGAGATCACCGTGTTTTTGTTATGTCGTTGAAGCATACATCTGATCACAAGAGTCGTCTGTGATTGTTTCTAGCCATGTATGTCGGTTCTCAATTTGAAGGATTTGACAGTATGACCATCCTGAACTTCGTCAAGATGCCTTGCAAACGTCGGACGACATATTTTCGGCGCTTCAAAAGAAAGCGCACTTGATGCACTTGCCCGTAGAACCACTTTGTACATAGATCGTATGCTTTTATTTGGTGGTCTATCGCAAGCCGACATGACGAGACAACAATTGGCTAGTTCTTGCTAGTTGATACAACGGGCTGTGATCAACACCCATGTTATCCGTGCAATCGGCATCTTACAACATGTCTTGTACCATCAACACTAGCATAGCTAGCCCAATTGAAACTCATGGCCATAGTGCATTCGGTACTTACATGAGTGGTGCATTCGGCACCCATGAAAAAATTGCAACCCGCAACTTTTATCAATCATGCAATCAACATCTACGGCAATGGTGCATTCGACACTCGTGTCAACGATTTAACCGACGCACCCTTCGGCCCACCACTCAGCATTCCTTTGGATTGTGCGGTCGGCACTCGAGAGAATGCTACAATTGCATCTCCCATGTTGGTCATGCTCCCAGTGCAACCGGCCCTTTTTTGTTTTGTGCACTTGACCGTTGTGCAGGGATTTTCACCATCGTGTGTGTGTTGAGTTAGATCGGTACTCACTCTCTCCTTTCATCAAAATCCAAGCAGAAGTAACTTGCCTTGTATCCTTGGTGCACTCGGCATCCACGTGAATTTGTAACTGGCCTTTGCTTTGGTCAAACCTCTACAGACCATGTGTAGTGCGTTCGGCACTAGCATCACAGATGCTTTCGGCATCCCTGATTTAAGTGCAACTAGCATTTTTTCTCTAGTGTGTTAGACACCGAGAATTTCTCTGCAACCAGCACTTGTGCTGTTGCCGGTAGTGCAATTGGCAGTTACGTCGATGACGTGGTCCACGTCCGTGTACCTGTGCAATCAACACTCATTTTGTGCTGTCTACACATTTCGTATGGTTGCAACAAGTAGGTGAGTCGTCATGTGGTCACAGCATGTACGGCGCCCTTTTTTTAATCTAGATCAAGAAGTCGTCTTGATTTAAATCACCGTTGTGGTTTTGCAACCCGGTGTCGTAGTGGCTCTTTTGCGCAAACAAGATTGTTTAGCGCATGTACGACCCGCGTTGAGCCATGTCGTGGCTCTCAACAATCACCCCCTCCAGGTTTTCTTAAGTAATGCCCCAAACATCGAGATTACTTCAGAAAGTTTTAGGCACTGTCGGTGCAAAATTTCTTGCATTGAAACTTTTCCAAGTGAGTTCCGTCCACAACATGGAAAACTGTCGGTTTTTTCTCCTCTTTGTGCTTCGGAACAGAAAAGAAAAAGAAAATCAGAATCGTTATTCTTCGGAAGAGCTGCACTACACCTTTTAGCTTTTTGCATCAAAACCCATGGTCAACTTGGCCACAAACTCGGGTTTCACCACAAAAATTTTCACCATTTCAAACGTTTTTGTACATGGTTAAAATAGAATTCCTCAACTTGAGGATCTATGAACATTTCTGGCACATGAAGTGCCTTTTTTTTTTTCTTGATGCTTGGAATACTTAAAGCGTATCCCGGTGGTATGTTAGGAAAACTGTCGATTTTCTCCTTTTCCATGGAAAGGAAAAGATTTGAGAACAATAACTGAGAACTTCTCAAATCATTGTAAAGCTAGAACTGAACTCCATGCCGCTTCTTGGGGCTGTCAAAACCGGGTTCAACCGAGGCCGTTATCTCCATTTCAGTCATCCAGCCCTCAAGTCCTGGGAACAAAAGAAATGTTTTTTCCAAGTTTTGAAACCAAGACCTTCAAAAGCACAAGTTGTCTTGCACTGACTGCGCCACTCGCGCACAGAATGGGAGTGTAAGAAAGCTATACGGTACCATATTAATTGATGCGAGCCCCCGCTCACCTCCCCAACTGATGCGCCATCTGTGCTGACGTAGGTGGCCGCAACGTCCTAGAAGCTTCCGTTCTGGGGGAGGAGGGTCAAGGGATCCCTTCTCCCCCTTGGCTTCTGTTTGTCACCTCCCCCCTTCCTTTCTCACGCCGTCCGTGCTTGAGAGGCGACGGAGGGGGGACATAATCACCCACTGTCCCTCTCTCGCGCCGTCGGCGCCCATGAGATGAGGGAGGGGCGTGTCATCACGCCCTCTCCCTCTCTGGCATAGTCGGCGCTGGAGAGGCAAGGGGGGGAGCGGGTCATTATGCCCTCTCCCTCTCTCGCGCCGTCGGCGCTCAAGTGGCGAGGGAGGGGGGGTCATTGCCCGCTCCCGCTCTCTGGCGCCGTCGGCACCCGAGAGGCGGGGGGGTAACCGCCCCCTCTCCTTCTATGGCGCAGTCGGCGCCTTAGAGGCGAGGCAGTGACAGGACGGGGGGGAAGAGGGGAGGGGTGTCACCGTCCCCTCTCCCTCTTTGGCACTATCAGCGCCTCAGAGGCATGGGAGGGGGCGACATCACCCCCTCTCTGCCCAATTATGGCACCGTCGGTGCCTAAGTCGAGGGAGGCGGAAGCATTGCCCCTGCTCCCCCTATCCTTGCGCCGTTGGCGACGAAGAGGAAGGGGGTGAGGGGCGATTCTCCCCTCCTCCTCCTTAGTGCCACTGGCGCCTGATGCAAGGGGAAGAGGGGAGCATTTTTCTGTCTCCCCCGCGGGCGCCGTCTGCGCGTGAGAAACAGCGGGGAGGGGTGTTTCTCTCGTGTTCCCCCTCTCTAGCGCAGCCGGCGCCTGAAGGGCGAGGGAGGGGGCAGAAGCATCCCCTCTACCGGGGGGGAGGGGAGTGGGACCCACTCCCATTCACACGGCGTCCTCGGTTGGGCGGCAACCGGTGAGACCGGTGAGGGCTACCGGCCCACCCGTCACCGACGGGTTCTCGGTGCCTTGACCCAGCCGTCGAGGTCAAGTACCCACCGGTCGGGCGGCGTTTACTCACGGCCATCAGCCATAGTCTTTTTTTTTGGCACTCCCAGACTGGTGAGTGAGCTCAGCTGGAGCTTATCGGTAATCGAACGAGCTGCGTTCTGCGGTGGGCTGCATTTGGCCGTAGAGCCCAAAAAAAAAAACATCGTTCACCATCACCATCGACGGACGGCGTCGCTCAAAAACTCGATCCAACGGACAGCCGTAGCTGATTTCAGAGGTTATTTTGCAGAAGCTGGCCCTGATACCAATGTAACAGCCGTGGGTTGTTTTGCGACTAACTTCTGAACCCAAAACATAGGCCCTCCGAAAGTGTAGTCCAAGGAGAGGGGGCGAATGGTTGCCTCAGCCTTTTTGGTTGAGACGAACCGCGCCACAAATGGACATGGTCGTCATAGGGCATGGACGTAAAACGATAATCGTTCCACGTGGCATTGCCACGCTGGAACAGGACCCTAGCGGCCAACTAGAGGGGAGGAGGAGTGACGCGATGGATTTTCCATCGCAGCACTCCTTTCACCTCAACTCCGGCCATAGATATTTTTCAGGCTAGAGTCGAACCAGACTCTAGCCAATTATGTTTTTCTGGGTCTTTGGCTCCTCGAAACCTGAGTCTCGAGTACCTGAAGTACCCGATGATTTAGTTAATGACCATTTTAATCCTAAAAATGGCTCGTTCGCTACAAACGCATGGTCATGGCATCACCCACATATAAGATGTGGTAGGATTTGGGATGAAGATTTATTGGACATAATGAGATAGTTGAACCTACTAAAATGTCATCTATGAAGCATGATTTTTATAAATATTCTTGTAGTGATGATGGACTATTAGGCAAAAAATAATTCTTAAGAAAATCTCTTCATCGTAATTTGTATCTTAGATCATAAAGGTAAATAGAATTTTTAAGCATGGGCGTTTACGATCCATTTTTAGTCATGATACCATGATCATGAATCTTCACATGATAAGTTATTCAAGAAGATTATGGTCGTAGAGGTTGAGTTAATTGGTAAAATTCCGCCATTATTATTTTTAAGAATTATTTTTTTACATCACTAGGCTGCTGTAAGTAGAAATCTGATGATATTTTTGTCTTGTGAATTGTACATGTGTGATTTCGAGTTTAATGTATTTTTGGGTGAATGAGTAAGAATGGACGCCTATAAGACAAGAAAATAAAACATAAATGTTTCAATTTAAATCATTACTAAGTGACACTTTGATTTAATTGAAAAACTTTTTCTTAGGTTTTTACTTTTACTAGTTAAGAAAAAAATATGTATATGATTATGTTTATTTTTCATGTTTGAACCTTGTTTCAAGGAAAACTACCTCAAGAATACGTTTTTTGAACCAGAATGGTCATGATACTGAAAAGAGACATACCATTGCGTTCAATGCAGAATAACTTTTCATACAATTGTTCCAAAATGGTATAAAAAGCTAATGAACTCAATGGTATGTCTCGTGGAAGACATATCATTGAGTTGAATGAAGAATATCTTTACCATACCATTGTCTTAGAAGGGACATACCATTGAGTTCAATGCAGAATAAATTTACATGCAAATAAATCTCTTACGCTGTTAAGTACAGATCAACCTTAATTTCTTAGTTGAAAATACAACATGCATTTGTAAAGGATGAGTTACATTGTTATTGTGGGCCATCATTTTTAGTCGAAAGGAATTGGGAAAATGAGTTAGTATTTAGTAAGAAACATCATTAGAGAGATTAATTGACATCTCGTATTCCCCATGTTTTCCCTCTTATGTGCCATGCCTTGGTTACAAAGTCCATAATCAAGGGGTATCTTATTCTTGCGGAGTTGAAACAAGGAATCATCTTGTTTTCTGATGTCAATTGGCATTTCATACGCATTGCATTGCCCTTAGTGTATCATTCCAGAATCTTTATGGGATATTTTCCTTGAATTCTATAACAAATGTATTCACATGTTAGTTGTCGAATATGTTCCTCCTAAAGCAATGAAAAGAGTTGGGCCGTGTATTTCTTTACAGCCGCTTGGCAGGGATATTTAAACATTTGAGCTCGAGCAAGCGGAGGGTCAAACCTCTGGTGGCCTTGGCATCTGGGTTCTTCCTATTTCATTTTGAGGAATTCAGGTGCAATGAGGGGAACGGGTCGGGGCTCCTGCCAGCCGCCGTACACTCGACCCAACCCTTTGCTGAGGGCTCACGGACGGCCTGGCAGCCACCGACACCTCCGGAGAGTATGGCCGGTAGACGCGACCCTTGGTGGGGCGTCGAGTCAACCGGAGACACGCGGCCGTACGGAGGTGAGGCAGTGGCTAGCACGCTTAGGACGAAGCCGGGCAAACAGCCTAGAGTGACGCAATGGAGCATCGGAATCGCCGCCAGCTGACGTCAAAAGGTACAGTGGATTGCGCTATTTTCGGCTGGGACGAAGGCCCTACAGTGGAAAGTGATTCCTCGCGAAGAAAATTCGAGAAAAGTCCATGATTCTTGCTGAGGCTGTTCTGAAGCATTGTCCCAAACATACCCACCAATGACTTGAACGAGCATTTAAAGATACATGCAATGCCTTACACCATGCAGAACACAGATAATGAACAGATGTGATAAAAGTGCCATGATGCACATGAAAAATCTTTAATCTTAAGCAAATGTACTGAATTGAAATTTTCTGAAACGTTCCAGCGCTCATATACAAGATTGCAAACATGTTGTTATGCCAAGCATACCATGGATGGTTCACAAAGATAATGTTTGGAACGACTCAAGGAATTGGGAAATTTGGATCAGTTGCATATAGCACTAGGTGTACTTTGATGACAAGTTTTGGACAAGTCGAGCGCAAATACAAAATAGCAAGACTCACAGCGACACATGTGCTGGGTCGTTGGCGCTCAAGAAGAGCAACTTGTGCAACGTCACGTCATGAGTGGACACCCCAAGAAACTCTATGAATTTGGGGGGATTCGAGAATATGGAAGCGCAATATACAAAAATGTAGCACCGGTAAAACGTCGCCAAAAATTTTCCAAATCGATAAAATTGGTGAAACATCTGTTTACCCTTCTGGAAACTGGTCGAAATTGTCAAAACCTTCGGAAACGGAACACAGGAGGCTTGCACTAGTGGCTAAAATGCCCTCGGCCGAATGACGGGAAAACAATGAGGTCAACGAGCGATGGGCCATGAATGTAACTCGCGGAGTTCAGGGCATCGTGTACGTTACAGGCGTAAAATTATGTTGTGATTTGTGACGTTCCTGTCGACCTCTACACTTTACTGTGACCACTCGGCCATGTCCATGCTCGTGCAGATCCCTAATGCAGACCCACGTGGCACCGAGGCGTCGTCTGGTGGTGGACTACCTGCTCGGAGCTGATCGACAGTAGCCCCAGAGTTCAAAATGCTGTCTTGGACCTTCTGCAGTTTTTCTGCAGCTTGTAGGATTTTATCGGTGGACAGGCCGTGGGCCCGATTTGCATGTCTTTGCATTGTCTGTCCACCGTTTGTTGCCGGATGCATGCATGTGACCAGTCTTAGCGTCCGGCTTGAGATTCTACATGCGTATGTTCAGACGGCGTAGCGTTCTGACTTGTCTACGCTAAGTTACGGCCAAAACAGTGGTTTTGGGCCGGTTTTAGGACAGACCTTGCACTGCCGCGTGCGACACCCGCCGAGCGCCAGGTACTTATGCCATGGACCCGGCATTTGTCATTTGTCTCTGCAAATGCTATTGAAGCATTTTGACACTTTGCATTGTGTCCCCTAGCCAGACCCTTGCAGCTGTGTGCACGACTTGAGACTATCGTCACCGTCTGACCAAGCACTGACGCCGAGTCTGCGGCAACATTGCTAGGAAGCTTCCACCCATTTTCTCATGGTATCAGAGCAGTGAGACTCGTCTCGCTCAACAGCGCCGCAGAGACGCAGCACCGGCAGCAGCAGTGAGAGTCACCGCCGCCGCCGTATCCCGGGACTTGTTGCAGCCGTTTTTTCCAACAAAGACATCATGACTCAGTCCCCACCACCACATTGGGTGAGCTGCGGCACTTACTAGCTCCTACAGCAGCAGCAACACCACCACCACTACCGGGTGGCAACAACAGCCGTGTTTGGGTGCCAGCCTGTACACAACAAAAAAAAGGAGTAGCAGCTCGCAACTGCAGCTTGCAGCGGTGGTTGCGAGCACTAACAGCAAGCAACGGAAGTAGCGGAAGCAACAGCAGCAGCGCAGCAGCAATATTGCAGCTCAGCAGCAATATTGCAGCTACTACATCGACTGTAGCGTAGCAGCAGTGAAGTAGAAGCAGCGAAAGCAGTAGCTGCGCAGCAGCAGCATTGCAGCTGCTGCGCAATTTCTGTTGCGCAGAAACTACGCAGCACTGCGCAAGCCTGTGTGGCACTCCGCTGGCCTGCGCAACCCCTACGCAGCTGCGAGCAGGGGGTGACGAGGTCACCTCCACCGGTCAGTTCGCGTGAGCTTCCAAAAAAAATCGCAGAGGAAAAAAAACGCTAGCAAAAAAAGCGCTAGTGTTTTTTTCCGCTAGCGTATGAAACGCTGACGTCATCAATGGCTGTGCTGACGTTAGCAATTTTGGGTCCAAAAGTCAATTTTTGTGAACGTTTCAACTCTTTGAGAAACGTTGTTGGTTTCTCGTTCAGAGCATTTTTGACGTTAGGCCCCATACTGAGCGCTGACATGGCTCCGACCGGTGACTTAGACAAAGGACCGCTAGATCCTTCTTCCTCCCCCTCCGGGGTCATGTGCCCACGCTCAAAGGCCATTGCGGACCTGCGGAGTCAGCAGGATGAGATACGTGGCCTACAGCAGGAGCAGACCGACGCCATCCGCACGCTCACTGATCTTCTTCAAAGTCAGTCCACGGCCCCACAGCACACCTCCGGGGGAGTCGGCGGTATCACACCTTCTGCACAACAGTCAGCATCTACACCGAGGAGAGCGGCAGGACAGGACCCGCCAATTTTTGATCCTTTGGAGGAGGACCGTGATATGCCAGGCATGGACGACGACACTTCCGAGAGGGAGATTTGCGTACTTCAGGAGCGTCTACGCCAGTTGCAGACACGTTCCGGTTCCCCGTTCCCGGCGATCCGACCTTCGCCTGAGACCTACCTCGGTGACTTTCCTCGTTGCGATGGCTTCCCCATCCCTCGTCGTTCCCATCCTGTGGTTACTCTCCCTACGGAGCGGCATCCCAAGGACTTCGAGACACCGCCCCCACGATATGTCAGCGAGGACAACTTTGACTGCTTGGAGACCCTTTTCCAGGTCTGGGCCACGTCCGAGGGAGTTTGGCCCTACTACCATAGTCAGTACCAGGTTACGGACCGTGCTCAGGTGCTGACAGCGGCTCGGGCGATGCGCGGACTTCTTTACGCCATGCCTCGCGAGACTGTCGTGGACTTTCGCCCCTTCCTTGGAGAGGCCGGCACAGGCGCGGGTGCTAACCCACGTCGGGACTGTGAGCTAGCATTGTCACTGCTTACTGCAGAGACGCACGCCACCCGTGCGGCTAACATTCGTGCCTTCTACTCCCTTTGTCAGGAACCTGCCGAGCCCGCAGTCGCTTACTGGCGGCGCGTTATGCGCATCTACACTCGCCTTGGGACCGCAGGAGGGACACAGCTGTGGATGCTTTGCACGCTCATGATCGGAGTCCGTCTTGAGCATGCCGACATCTTCACGAGGTACAACGACACCGCGCTCGAGCCTTTCTCCACCTCCCTTCAGCTTCTTCCTTGGGCGCATCAGCTTTTCCTCCAGGTGACATCCGCTCGTGAGGCAGCCATTGCCCACCAGGAGAGTTCACTTGCTGCCCGGTCACCGCGTCATCACCGACGCCTCTCTCGAAGTTCACTTCTCCATCCTCTGGCACGCCCTCCTCTTCCCCTTCCACCCCAGCTACCCCGACTCAGACGCAGGGTGTGGCAGGAGCAGCACAGGGGAAGAATAGCAGAAAGAAGCGTGGCTGAGCCCAGCAGCAGTTACCGCAGCAGCAGTCATCAAGCGGTAGTAGTGGACGCACTGTTCATTGCTATAACTGTGGAGGCGCTCACCGCTAGACCGAGTGCCAGTAGCCGCTCGACTGGGCGCGGATCACTCGCAGTCTTTCGGCTGCACACGCACAGCGGTCTGCGTCGAGCAGCATAGCCTCTGGTCGCGCGGCGACCACGACCGCAGCCGTTCCCGCTTCCCCATCGGCAAGCAGCGGAGACCTGGACCCCCGTGACCGCACCATCGCCGAGCTAAGTCAGATTCTGGCGCTTCGCTCTCAGGGAGGTGTGAGTGTGTCGTCACAGCCGGGTGACTGTCTATTTGTCTGTTCTCGTCTCTCGTGATTACTCGTGTGGGGTAGCACAGCTGGCATGTGATGATGATGGGCCTGACAATACTGATTGGATTTCTGAGTCTCACCTGTGCGCCCTTCGTCGTTTTCCCTCCTCTGTTGCCGAGCGCCCGTCTGCAGCCAAGTGTTCCATTGCCCGTTGCACCGTGACGTCCTCCAGTCGTGATTCGGGTGATACTTGGATCATCGATTCCGGTGCCACTCACCACATGACATGTCGTCGTAGTGACTTCGTTGTCCTCGGTCCTATGGCGTCTGTTCGTTCCGTTCGCACAGGCTCTGGTAAGTCCTTGCCAGTCCAAGGTGTTGGGGTTGTGTGCTTCGATGGTCCGTCTGGCCCCTTGTATCTCTGCGACATGTTTTTTTTGCCTGACCTTGAGCTCAGCTTGCTCTCTGTGCGTGCCTACACTTTGATGGGACTCTCTGTGGAGCACACTGCCAAATCCGCGATAGTGACTGCTCTTGATACTCGCACTGTTGTTCTTCGTGCCTCTGTTGTGGATGATCTGTATCGTGTTCCTCGGATCTCTTCTTCTCCTTGCTCCCCTTCCCCTCCTGCTGGTGTGTTTTTCACTGGTGTCCTATCTGCTGAGCATGAGCGCTTGTTGCATCAACGTCTGTGTCATGTAGGCTCCGACACTGTGTCAAAGATCATTAGGACACAGCCCGCCCTCGGTCTTGACGTGACTTCTTTCGAGAAGCCGCCCAATACCGATTTTCTGTTCTGCGCTCAGGGTAAGATGCATCGCAGCACTTACACTGACTCCCGTTTTCGAGCCTTTCGCCCCCTCGAGCGGGTCCATTCGGACCTTCTCGATCCTCTCCCTGTCGAGTCCTTATCCGATCAAGGCCGATATGTCCTGACCCTGACCGATGACTTTCCCCGGATGCGGTGGGTCTACAGCCTACGCCAGAAGAGTGATTCCACTCTCGCGGTTCGTCTCTAGCTAGTGATGGTTGAGCGTGAGTCTCGCCCCTCGCTGCATACCTTCCGCTCGGATCGCGGCGGTGAGTTTCTTGGCAACATGGACAGTTTCCTTGCCGAGCGCGGGATGTTTCACCGGGTATCTTCTCCTGCCACTCCTCAGCAGAACGGTGTCTCTGAGCGCTGGAACCGCACCATGGAGGATGCAATTTGTGCTATGCAGTCAAAGTGCGGTCTCCCGGAATCCTTCGCCTTCGAAGGATTTGCCTACATGACGTGGGTCTGGAACCGCCTCCCGCACGGTCCTCTTCTGGACCACGTTACATTGTATGAGCTCTGATTTGGCCACCGTGCCGATCTGCATCTTGCTCCTGTCTCGGGCTCAATGTCTTCTGTGTGGTACACAGAGGATCAGCAGGGGTCCAAGGTCTCTCCGCGCGGTCGCTTGTGTGCCTTCGTTGGTACACGGAGGATCAGCAGAGGTCCGAAAACGCCAGTCGAAGGCCTAGCGTTTTTGGGACCCCGCTCGTCGTCGCATTGTTGAGTCCCGCAATGCTCTCTTCTTTGAGTCTCTCACGTACCGTGATCTGACATCGATTGTGTCGATTTCTGTCACACACATTCCTACGTGTGAGGTTTCTCAATGAATGGGGGAGTCTGAGCCTACGAGGACCTCTCGTCCGGCTGATGTGTCGGTTCGAGCCCCCTCCACTTCTCGGTCTCTAGCTCTTGATGACCTGGTGATCATCGCTGTCGGCCCATAGACTTCTCCCGTCCAGCCTGACTCCTCTCCTACACCATCACGCCCCACAGACACCCATGATGCTGTCCCTCTGTCCACCGGTACTCCTGTCTCTGTGGACGGTCCTGCTGCCACTCCCAGTCTTGCGTCTCCCATCTGTTCACCAGCCTCTCTTCCCACTGCATCTCCTGCCCCTGTGCCTCAGTCCTCACCGGATGTGGTCATGCCTGTCTGTGAGCCTGCGGTCAGCCCTTCGAGCCCAGGCTACTCGCGTGAGCCCGGTGGTCGTCTTCGACCGTTGGGCTCCGAAGCCCGGCGAGTGTCAGGTCCCGCACCCAGGCGCTCCACTCGCAGCGTTACGAGTCGCGATCCTAGCACAAAGGCCCCCGGCCCAAGTGTTCATACAGATCACAGAGAGGTACATCCAGCGTGTCTTATAGGGCACGATCTTGTCACTCGTGAGTTTCGTACTGCTTGTGATGCAGCAGCTAACCTTGTGGTCGTCAGGCCCAATTTTGAGGCGTGTGCACTTGCTACTCAGAGCTCTCCCTCGTTGGCGCCTGATCCGGGCACACTGAGGGACGCCCTCTCATCAGAGGATATTGACGCCTGGCGTGCCGCCTACGAGGATGAGCTTCGTGCCATCCGTGAGCACGGAGTTTACGAGCTAGTCGACCTTCCACTTGGGAGGAAGGCGATTCAGGTCAAGTGGGTCTTTTGTAAGAAGGTGAAGCCGGATGGCTCATTGGAACGCCACAATGCTCGCTTGGTTGTCAAGGGGTACTCTCAAATCGAGGGTGTTGATTACAGTAACACCTTTGTCCCTGTCGGCCGCATGACCTCAGCTCGCGCTCTGTTTGGTGTGGTGGCTCATCATGACTGGGAACTGCACCCGATGGATGTGAACAATGTGTTCCTCCATGGCTCTCTGGATGAGGAAATTTACGTGGCCCAGCCACCAAGCTCTGAGGTCGGTGACAAGGTCTGGCGCTTGCGCAAGTCTTTGTAGAGACTCAAACAGTCTCCTCGGTGCTAGAACAGGGAGATCACAGGCACTCTAACTCGTGCAGGATATGTACAAAGCGAGGTAGATCCCTCTCTTTTCATCCGACAGGCGCCTGAGCGGTTCACTGCCATTCTGGTCTATGTGGATGACCTCCTGATCGCGACTCCCTCCATGAAAGCTGTGAAGGAGGCCAAGGCAGTCCTCCAGACTACCTATAGAGTGAAGGACCTTGGTCCTGCAGCGGTGATTCTTGGCATGGAGATTGTACGCGACCTCAGACGCCGGACGCTTCTGTTCCATCAGGCCCGATACGCACGCGTTGTGGGGGAGCGCTTCAGTGACCTCCTTGGCGCAGTGCCAACGGTCTCCACACCCCTCACACCTGACAGGAAGGACGCCTTGAAGGTGGACGATCCCACACAACTGGGGGAGACAGTGGATGTGACCTTGTACCTCAGCCTCATCGGATCTTTGATGTACCTGGCCACTACCACACACCCCGAAATCGCCTTTGCCGTCAACCTACTTGCACAGTTTTTGCAGGCTCCACGTGCTACAGCCCTCCAGGCGGCTGTGCGAGTGGTGCGGTACGTGGTTTCCACGCCGTACCTCGGAGTCTTCTTTCGCCGGCGGTCTTCGGTGGTTCTTGACGGCTACACTGATAGCGACTAGGCCTCGAGCCCAGATGGACGCAGTCGCACCGATTACGTGATCCTGCTCAATGGTACCGTTGTGTCCTGGCGCACTGGGAAGCAAGGCTGCATTGCACGTAGCTCGTCGCAGGTAGAGTATGCCGCTCTAGGTGCAGGGGCTGCTGAGGCAGTGTGGCTGTAGCACCTGTTCCTTGAGTTGGGTGAGTCGGTGGCCGCCATTGTGCTTCGTTGTGACAACCAGAGTGCTCTTGCCATTGCGGCAAACTCTGGTGACTTTCATGCTTGCATGAAGCACATTATGGTTGAGCATCACTTCGTGCGTGATCTGTGGAGCGACACGTGATCTCCGTCATATGGGTCGGCACTGACATGCAGCGTGCTGACTTCTTGACGAAGGCACTGGCGCGCAGGAAGTTTCTGGTGGCCATTCGTTCCATTGGGCTTCGCCCCTTGCCTGAGAGTGGTTGAGTTCGGGGTGTGTCTGTGTCTGTGTCACGACTGGTTTTGTACTCGTTGTTGCACTCGTTTCAGTGCTGCACGTGTATGGACATGCGTACCATCAGGTCAAGGGGGAGTGTTGTGATTTGTAACGTTCCTGTCGACCTGTATTGTTTACTGTGATCACTCAGCCGTGTCCATGCTCGTGCACATCCCTGATGTGGACCCAGGTGGCACCGAGGCGTCGTCTGGTGGTGGACTACCTGCTCGGAGATGATCGAAGGTCGCCCCAGAGTCCAGGATGCTGTCTGGGACCTTCTGCAGTTTTTCTGCAGCATGTAGGATTTCATCGGTGGACTGGCCGTGGGCCCGATTTTCATGTCTTTGCATTGTGTGTCCACTGTTTGTTGCCGGATGCATGCATGTGACCAGACATAGCGTCCGGCTTGAGATTCTGGATATGTAGGTTTAGACGACGCAGCGTTATGACTTGTCTACCCTGAGTTACGGCCAAAAGAGTGGTTTCAAGCCGATTTTAGGACAGACCTTGCACTGTCGCGTGCGACACCCGCCGTGCGCCGCGGCAAGTACTTATGCCATGGACCTGTCATTTGTCATTTCTCTCTGCAAATGCTATTGAAGCATTTTGACACTTTGCCTTGTGTCCCCTAGCTAGACCCTTGTCGCTGTGTGTAGGACTTGTGACTGTCGTCACCGTCTGACCAGGCACTGACGCCTAGTCAGCGGCAACATCGCTAGGAATCTTCCACGTTTTTTCTCACATTTCACTGCCTCCCCCTTGATGTTGTCCACTGCTTACAGTGACCCCTCGGCTCATGCCCATGCTCGTGCAGATCCCTGACGAGACAGCCACCTTGGACCAGTGGGGGAGCTGACGTGGCCTTGGGAGTGCCCGAGACTCCACGACTATCCACAAGTGACACTCGTGAGAAGCTGGGGCTCAGGCTCAACCGTTCCAGGCTTTTCGGTAGTGAGGTGGATTGGCCGGTTGCAGGTTTTTTTTATTCATCAGACTCTTGTTGGTGATTGAGTCATGGTGTGTAGGTATTCGTTGCATAGGATTTTGCACCGTGCTTCGTTTGGTTCTGACGGTTCTTGATTCAGATGCCTGAGCAAGGAGATATACTCCAAAACGTGGTTTTCAACCGGTTTGTCTGTAGCAGGAAAATGAGACTGGTCGGCGCACCGCTGCTAGCAGACGGCACTTATGACCTGACCTTCCCATTTTGTCACTCTACTCTGCATCATGGTTAAGCTAAGGCTTGCTTCACATGACGTTTTCCAATGTTGCTCTCACTGTTCCTTGCATGACCTGTGAGTCAGCTAGCCAGATCAGTGGTGTCAGGCTAGTGAACAGTTGAGCTAGGAAGTTTCCAGGAATATTCTCATGGTATCAGAGCAACAAGCCAGAGCTTGTTGTGCTGCATACAGAGATGCAACAATCGCAGTAGCAGTGAGCAACAGCAGCGGCAGCAGCACACAGCAGTAGCGAGAGGTCGTGGGAGGACCCACTAACCTGCGCCATTGCAAGGCGTAGGCCGCAACACCTGCAGGACAGAGGAGTCATGCAGGAGGGGTGCAGCAATGTAGTAGCACGCCAGCGCAGCAGCGCCATAGCAGCTGTCCAGCAGCGCAGGAACAGTGCTGGCAGTTTTGACCACGGCAGCAGCAGCAGTAGCAACATCGGCGGCGGCATTAGAAACATCAGCAACAGCAGCCGCCAAAGTGGCTTGAGGCCACTGCCGTCAAGCTCGATGGCAGAAGCAGCAGCAGCAGCAACAACAGCAGCGTGCGCCACCACTGGAGTCATGGTGTGTGGGTATTCGTTGTGTAGGATTTTGCATCCTGCTTCGTTTGGTTATGACGGTTCTTGATTTGGATGCCTGAGCAAGGAGATATACCCAAAAACGTGGTTTTTGGCCGGTTTGTCGGTACTAGGAAAATGAGACCGATCGGCGCACCGCCGCTAGCAGATGGCACTTTTGACCTTACCTTCCCATTTTGTCACTCTACTCTGCATCATGCTTAAGCTAAGCCTTGGTTCACATGACGTGTTCCAATCTTTCTCTCACTATTCCTTGCATGACCTGTGAGTCAGCTAGCAAGATCCGTGGAGTTAGGCTAGTGAATAGTTGAGCTAGGAAGTTTCCAGGATAATATCTCGTCCCTTTCATTCGCGACGTCTCGGCACATTAACAAATGTAGGTTGATGATGATTATAGTAGCAACGAATAACATCATCGTCTTCTCGAAGGTTGTTGTAGGGTTCTCAACGGTGATGCGTCACATCTTAGCAGTGCTACTTGACCACATACTCATTCATTTTGTCCACGACATTGATGTCAAAGGATGCCTTCAATCACGTACTCCGTATCCGTATTCACTTTACTAGGGGACGAAGGAGCGATGTCTTTGTTAAGGAAGCTCTCATCAGGGTCCATGTAGTGCTAGAGATTACTCGTGTGGAATACAAGGTGGATCACCGTACGGTGGGTAAAGGTGCACATACAGCGTGAGACCCTTGACGCTATCACCAACGCTCTGATAACATCAGAGCTGAAGTTTGCATTTGCCAACTTGCTGGCCCATGTGGAGCAGAGCACCACGGACCTTCACAATGATCACCAGCTGCAGTACCTCGCCCTTCATGAGACAAGCCGCCAATGCGACGACCTCGACAAGGTGTTGTACAGCGTGACCCAAGTTTGGATGCAATTGTGATCACTGCGAGCCACATGTGTTGATGCCACCGCCAGTAGTAGTGACGACTTGCCCACCTCCACGACTTCGGGGCCGGTCATGAACACATCCTCCATAGTGTGGAGATCTTGCAGAAGGGCGTGAAGTTGACCGACTTGCTGAATTGCATAGAGCACGTTCTACGCATTCGCAAGGTGCCACTTGATCAGTGGGGCAACCTTGCCATGACGTGACTTGAGGATAAGCTCTTCAAGTACGTGGTCAAGGAATGTGATGCGTAACAACCATACCTTGAGTGGTAGCCTATGCCATGGGAGGCCTTCTACGGTAGCATTTAGAAGAAGTGTACCCAGCGTGAGGAGGCTCAGCGTGACTCCCACAAGATCAAGGTGTTGAGGCAACTGAATAGCTTGATCGAGGCCTACTTTAACGAGTTCACCGTAGTCGTGGAAGCAAAAAGCTTCACCGAGGGTGATGGGACCTAGACCTTCAAGTACCCGGACTACTTGCTGTTGGAGTACTTGCGTGATGGTCTGCCTAGTAAGAAGCTGACAGAGAAGAGCAACCGGTTAAGCTTGGACAAGCTAGAGGGCGTTGTGCGACTACATGAGAGAAGTGCATTCGGCGAACCCGAAGCACTACTATGATGCATGGCCAAACGGACGTGCACACCAAGGCCACGACATGCGTATGGACATTGCAAGGACTGGTGGGGTAGCTAGACAACGGGGCGGGGCTAAGGGCAGGCAGCCCACAAAACCTCTAGCTGAGAAGGCTGATGTGCACAAGGTCCCCAATAACAAGCGCAGCTACGGCAAGGACGAGCTGCAGGCAGCATGTGAGCATCGCAATGCCGCCATCCGCGACAGGCTCTGACACAACTGCATATAGCCTGGCCACTTACGGGTCTAGTGCCCTGAGGCTGTTGGTGGTGGGCAAGAGGCCGCGACATTGGCCGCAGATGCGACACCTCGTGGGGATGGTGAAGTAGGAGGCCGCGGACAGAGCTGTGGACAGGGCGCTCTCACCGCAATGGGCCGGCCGCGAGAACGGACAAGGCCGTGGTGCGAGCTTTCTCCATCCTTGAGTGATGTTAGTGGGGGCCACTAAGGGTCAAAACTGGATCATGTGTGTGGGTTCATGTTTTCATATGAAGATGTTATGGAATTTGATTTTTTTACGAGTTTGAACTTCTATATTGTTTTCTCCCCTCTTTTTAAACCTCATTCTACACTTGTTGACCGACATTTTCCACTAAACCTTGCATCTCCACACAAAATGCATGGTTGAACATGGCGACAATGAACATTGTGTAAGAGTTGTGTGACACAATGACTGGAGGAAATGTCCTCAAAGCAGTGAGTTTAATCACGTTCGCACTACCGTTGGTCGGCGATTTTGGCACAGTCAAGTTCAAAAAGTGAAAGGTGCTAGCCGATTCTACACGTGTCCACAAGATATGGACTCAAGTGGGTGAATCATGGGAGTTACGACATCCGCTGTATAGATGCCGTGTTTATCATAAGCTCGGCTTGCCTTCGTCGAGCCTATTCACTCGGAAGAGTAGACGTGACATGACGATGCAGTACAAAGGATACCTGGTTGGTGCTCCAATGATCGTACAGGCTGACACCCACGGTATGACTCTTTTGTTAGCCTTGGCTTTACTGGACACGTGAGCCTATGAGCCATTGAATGGCATAATTGTCATAGGTGAAAACCGTACCGTATCCGTGACCAGAACGTGTAAAGCAATAACGTACATTCAAGGCTACATAGGGAGTGTCACGTTGAAGGTTCTCAACCTAATTGACCCATTCAACATGGTGCTTGGTAATCCCTGGCTACGTGACAACAAGGATTTGATGCTCTTTGAATCAAAGCGGTTGATCATTTGAAAGGGACGTCGCTTTATGTTGATTCCACGTATGGAATTTGCACCGATTGGACTCGAAGTCCATGCCAGCTTGTTTGTGATGCCGGTCAAGAGACGTATTTGACATAGGTATCGATGCTCTTTGCTCAGCTATAGAAAGTGGAGGATGATATGAAGGAAGACACGCCACAAGAGAGAAAACCTGTATTGGTAGAGTCCTCGAATGTATTCCAAGATCCACCGGTTGGGCTTCCACTAGGACAACACATGCCCCATGCGATTCCGCTACATCCAGAGTCAACTTCTCTGTTCAGATCCATGTATGGCCGTAGTCCAGCAGAATGGCTAGAGGCTGAATGCCAAATCAAAGAATACCTTGCAAAAGGGGCAAACAAGGTGACAGTGAAAAAACCGATCCCCATTACCGCGGATTGAGGACCTGTTTGACCAAATTCAAGGGGCAAAGGTATTTTTGTCCTTGGATTTGTCTCAAGGGTACCATCAATTCCGCATCACAGAAGATGATGTGCCCCAAATGATATGGTATTTTCAACACACATGAGAAACTATCAGTTCCGAGTTTTATGCTTGGGGCTAACGAACGCCCCGAAAACCTTCCAAGGATAAAAGAATGGAACGTTTGCTAGGCCACTCGGTTGGTTTCTCTTAGTTTACATGGATAATATCCTGGTTTTCTCCAAAGCAATGGAAGAGCACATAGAACATCTGCGCAAAGCCCTTGCAATCCTTCGGGAACATAAGTAAAGTGAGCAAGTCCACAAGAGGAGCGCGAGTACCTTGGACACATAGTCCGCAAGAACGGTATCCGTGTCAACCTACAAAAGGTCCAAGTCGTGGTGGATTGGCCTCGCCCAAAAAATGTTGGGCAGAATTTGTCTTCCTTTGGATTTGAAAACTACTTTCAACGGTTTATGCAAGGGTATTTGACCTTGGTAGCGTGGCTAACCAGGCTTACGCGAAAAGACGTGCGCTAGGAATGGACCTCTGATTACAAAACCGCTTATCTTAAAGTCAAAGAGCTTCTGTCCATAGTGACCGTCTTAGCTCCTTTGGATCCATCGCAGCCGTGGGAGGTTCAATGTGATACCTCGGTAGTAGGAATTGGAGCAGTCCTCATGTAGAAAGGACATCAAGTTCCGTATGAGAGCCATAACCTCATCACTGCGGAGACACGGTACACAACAAGAAATCAAGCGCTTCTTGTGGTGGTAAATACTTTCAAGACATGGCATTGCTACCTCAAGGGCACTAAAGGGAGTGTGACAGTTGTGACCCACCACTACCCATTGGTATCTTTTGAAACGCAATAAATCCTGTGAAGACAATAGTCGCGTTGGAGCGCATATCTGAGATGATTCTTATTCACGTGGGAATATCGGATAGGACACATGAAGGTGGCCGATCAAATAAGCCGACAACCGGTTGAAAATAAAGAACCACCCAGGTCATAAGGTTTTTTATGCCATTGCGGCAGTTAGAATGCAAAAACACAAGACCCCCCCTGCACCCCTACAAAAACCACTTCAAGAGATTATCCACCATGATGGTTTTGTAAACAGGACCCGGATGGGATACCGTGTGCATTCTTGGTTTCAAGACTTTTTAAATCTGGACAAGTACAAATTGGTGAAGGCTGCTGTAATCTTTTGGCATGGTGAACAAGTTGTTGTGCCGGACTCGGGAGACCTTTGAATAAATGTTATCTCCCAGTTCCACGATCCGCTGGTTGCAGGTCATGTGGGATATCGGAAACCTAGACAGGCACTCTCGGACCGCTCTTGGCATCAAGGATGGAATGTTGATGTTCGTAAGTATTGCATGGCATGCAACCCATGTCTTCAAAAGAAGGCTAGTAACACAAAGCCCGATGGACTCCTCCAACAGCTTCCCATCCATGAGACTCAATGGGAGTGCGTGAGCATGGATTTTATTACTAGTCTTCCGGATACGGCCTGTGGCCACGATAAAATACTTGTGGTTGTGTATCCTCTGATGAATATGTCATACTTCATGCCTACAACCACTGATGTAAATGCAGAGGAGACCGCTCATCTCTTCTTTACGGGTGTTGTGAAGTACCACGGCTTGCCGTTATCTCCCATCGAGATAGAAAATTTGCTAGTAAGTTCTGGCAAGATATGCACGAGTACTTTGATAGTGAGTCGTAAACTTTGACAGCGTTTCACCCTCAATTGAATGGACTTATAGATCGTATGAATCGCACTCTAGAGCAGATACTCCACATGTACGTGGACCCTGCCATGAATGACTGGGACGAATTCCTAGTACCAATAGAGTTTGCGGAAAACAAGTGAGTGAACGAGTCTACATAGTTCACACCGTTTGTGTTGAACAGTGGTCGGTATCCAGTGGTACACTCTTTATTGGTAAAGAGTGGGAGTACAGGAGGACAGGTTCCTTCTAATTAAACCTTTGTCGAGCGCATTGACTCCTTGTTACAAGAGATTAAGGGTCATCTTCATGCAACTTGACAACGGCAAAAAGGCATATGCCAACAAAATTCACCGTGAGGTCTTGTTTGACATCGGTGACGAAGTGTTGCTTAGCATAAAGAATCTTCAACTGAAGTCTTGAGAGGTGCAAAAACTTCTATCGAAGTAGATTGGGCTGTTTTCCATTGTAGCACGCATCGGACCAGTTGCAGACAGATTGCTACTTCCGCCAAGTTTGAAGATACATGACACTTTTCATGTGAGCCTGCTGACTCCATACACGGCAGACCCAATCGTTCATCCACCACCAACAGTCCTTGTTGTCGACGGCCAATACGAGGTCCTTTGCTTACTACCGCATCGAAAGCATATACTCCGGCCGTATATGATTAGGGAGAACCTTATTCATTGGGTCGGTTGTGGACTTGAACATGACTCATGAGAGCCCAAATCTCGGTTGCCAATAGGGGTGGTTAACGAGTACAAAAACAAGCTTGTAGCTTGCACAGATTGACGCGTGGCAGGGGACACCACCTGAACGTGATGAATGTGAAAAACATTCCCGCAAGGCGGTATTCATGGAAAGTGACCAAAGGAGGTTGGGGACGTCAAACATGGTTGTCGCGCAGATACTCAAGCCTAAAGGGGGGAGGATGTTAGTCGTGCTGACCGACTAGCTGTAGCTTAGGGCCAACAGCCATGCATATGTTCATGACTAGCTGGTAAATGAAATCATGGATTTCCTTTCAAAATGTTGATGACTCACTATCAGACACTCTCGCTTGTTTGTCACGAACCGAGATGGTTCATAATAAGTAGGAAGGAATGTAGCGGGAGGATCGGTTCAACCCTCCTACCTTGCAGTAGCGAGGGGGTGGTTCTCAACCACCCCTCGCTAATGCGAGAGTTGGCCGCCAGCCGGTTGGCGACCAGCCGGCTGGGTGGCCGGCGGCCGGTCAGTTGACCGGCCGGCCACCCACCGCCAAACCACCAGCCGCTGATTGAGATGGTGGCTTGATCTGTGGCTGAGAGGCCACAAGGGCCTCAAAGGTGAGATCTGTGGCCTCGTGATGTGTCCTCGCTTTTCCTCCTTCCAAGCAAGAGCGAGTGAGGACGAGGAACCCTCGCAAGCGAGAGAGGTATGAGAGAAAAAGAAGACCGCCGGTGCAAAATCCCCAGACGTGCCTTGCATGCGACAATTGTGCATCATCGCGTTAAAAAAAAACTCAAGTTTGTTTACCATGAACTTCGAGTTTTGACCGTGGAAAACTTGTGTGAACTCACGAGTTTGGGGTAATACCCCCTTGTTTTGGACCGAGAATGGGAGGGCAAGGTAAAAACAAAAATGGGCCTCCGGAGACTTATTATACTCAAGTCTCCTTGCACGAGTCGTGGATTATGATTGCCCCCAACAGTGACGCAGAGGGGAGATGTTAGCTACTGAGCTAACCACCTTTGGCAGAGAAGCCGAGAAACCGAAAAGCTCACAAAGGTTTTTAGGCCTTCTTCCTTTGTTGACATGTGTCATGCACCCCAAACTTAATCAGGCATACACTTTACCTTCAAGAGTACTAACGCCTTAGCATTACATCTCAAGAAGAGCTCAAGTCGTCAATATGCAAGAGAGCATCAAGCAAGGGTTGATTGATGAGCATGCAAAACAAGTCCTTTTATAGCTGTCTGTCCAGTCCTAGAACTCAAAATCACATTCCTGGGAAGTGGCCTGAACCAGCCACGTCACCAATAGACTTGCACTGTGGGCTTGACACATAAGCATTCTAGTGTCAAGGTGACAGACCAACCATGTAGTGTCCAAGTAGCTACGGACTTTATTTCTTGGAAGCTTCCACAGCAAACAAGATATGCATGGGGCCAGGATCGAACTCATGACCTCTCACTTGGCCAAATCAACAAAATGGCCAAGGCAACCACTCACCCACATGGTGTACTCACAGGTCATATCTCACAAGAGACAAAGCATAGGTGAGTCACACTACAAGGGATCTAGGGGTCATACCTCCACAAGGGGCAGAGCATTCCTGATCCGTCATACAACACTGAACAAGGGGCAAAAACATTCAACAAATCTCTCCTTTGCACCTTGCGTCAGTGACTATCATCATTCGTCATCACTTGCGTTGACCATGCCGATACCTTGCCTACCCGCCTGGTGGAGATCCTTGTCCAGTGGCTTTGTAAGCATGTCAGTCCGGTTGAGCTTGGTACCGACCTACTCGAGCTCCACTGTCTGCTTGTAGACCAAGTCTCGAGTGTAGTGGTAGTGGATCTCGATGTGCTTTGTGCGCCTGGATAGGACGGGGTTCTTTGACATGTCAATGTCGCTCATGTTGTCAATCTTGATGACCGTCGCTGTTGCCTGTGGTGCCTTCATCTCAGATAGCAAGCTTTGTAGCCACTACATCTCTTTTCACACCTCAGCCAAGACGATGTACTCAGCTTCAGCTGTTGACAGAGAGACACATTCCTGCTTGCGACTTGCCCAACTGACTGCACCTCCATTCAACATACACACAAAGCCGGAGGTAGATTTTCTGTTATCGATATTCCCTCCCCAATCAGCATCAGTGTAGCACATGAGACGGAGTGATGCGGATCCAGCGATGCCTCCAAACTGGAGCCCCACGTGCAGCATCCCCTGAAGGTAGCGCATGATGCTCTTCATGGCCTGCCAGTGAAGTGGACCGGGATTGGCCACAAACCGGCTCACCTGCCCAACAACATGGGCTATATCTGGTCGGGTGGCAACCATGGCATACATCAGACTGCCCACTGGAGACTGATATGGGATGCCCAACATGTCAGTTTTCTTTGCTTTGTTGGATGGGGACATGGAGGTGGAGAGTTCGCACTCCGAGCTCATGGGTGTGCTTGCAGGTTTACAATCTGCCATATCGTATCGTTTGAGGATGGAGTCGATTTAATTTTTCTGGTTTAGGCTGATGGTACCTGCTGCTTTGTCGCGCTTGATGGCAATTCCAAGATAGAAGTCAAGAGGACCCATGTCCTTCATCTCGAATCTTCTACTCAGCTGCCCCTTGAGATCGTCTAGCAGCTGCGTCGAAGAGGAGCATAGAATCAGGTCATCAACATACAAGGCGACCAACATAGTCCCTTTGTCACTCTCATGCACGTACATTCTAAGGTCATTGTCGCAGTGCATGAAGGACTCCTTGGCCATGAACGTGTCCATCTCCTGGTACCAAAGTCTTGGCGCTTGTTTTAGCCCATAGAGTGACTTCACCAATCTGCACACCTTGCCCTCAGGAGCATCAACCCCCTTCGGAACCTCCATCAATACCTCCTTGTCAAGTTTGCCGTAAAGGAAGGCTGTCTTGACATCCATCTAGTGGACCTCCATGTTCTCGGTAGTAGCAATGGGGAGCATTGACCAGATGGAGGCAAACTTCACAACTGGAGCAAAGGTCTCATCGTACTCTGCGCCAGGCCATTGGGAGAACCCCTTTGCTACCACCCGTGCCTTGTACTTGTCTATCTTGCCATCTTGTTTCCTTTGTACTTTTAGCACCCACTTGGACCCCACTTGGACCCCACTTAGACCCCACTTGGAGCTGAGTTCACTGCAAATTCCTTCGTCCCACTCTGCTTTGTCAGGCCAAGTTAGTACCTCTGCGACAGACGTTGGCTTCTCTTGAACCAAGAATGAATAGTTGAAGCCTGTCCATTCACCCCTATCTGAATCCTAATGCTGCCGAGGTACTTTGAGGCATGAACTGCTCCTTGAACCTGCTGGCTGGTGCTGTTGATGTGGAGGCTGGAGGTCCGGTTCGTCGTTGATGATGGGAGAGGCATCCTCCTCATGTTCCGGAGGATCGGATACGTCGGAATCAGAGTCTGATTCCTCTGAGTCATCTTCATGAGCTCCTCTCCCTGTTGTAGCACCTATCCCATGCCATTGTGCTGGTGCTTTGTCTCCTTCTTCAAGGAGAGTGAGCCACTCTCCCTGTTTTGGAGCGTTCTTGAGTTTGAGATGCTCTCCCTTACTCAGAGACGTTTCGTGGAAATCCACGTCTTTGCTGCGGATGACCTTCTTGGCTCCTTGGTCCCACAGTCGATAAGCTTTGTGGGCGGTGTCATAGCCGATGAAAATGCACTTTNGTCTCCCTCTTCAAGGAGAGTGAGCCACTCTCCCTGTTTTGGAGCGTTCTCGAGTTCGAGATGCTCTCCCTTACTCAGAGACGTTTCGTGGAAATCCACGTCTTTGCTGCGGATGACCTTCTTGGCTCCTTGGTCCCACAGTCGATAAGCTTTGTGGGCGGTGTCATAGCCGATGAAAATGCACTTTCATGCTCTTGCATCGAGCTTTCTAGGGCCCTCACCGGCGTGGACCTCGGCAAACCCGGTGCAACCTAACACCTTGAGATGGGAGGCATCCGGCTTCCTGCCTGACCATGCTTCTTGAGACGTCTTCAACAGCTGTGTCTGCTTCTTCTTGCCTCTCCTTCGTAGAGCTGCTACAAGTGTGAGGTTCACAAGGTAGCTAGCCGTACGTACTGCTTCAGCCCAGAACCTAGGAGGAAGCTTGGCGTCAAAGAGCATGCACCTTGTCATGCCTAGGAGCATCTGGTTCATCCTCTCTCCTACGCCGTTGCTTTGAGGTGAGTAGGGCGTAGTTTTCTGGTGTTCAATGCCCTGTGTCTTGAGCCACTCCCCGCAAGCTTTGTACTCTCCCCCGTTGTCCGTCCTGAATGCCTTCTCCTTCTTTCCACTCTGTCGCTCAACCATAGCGGCAAAGGCCTGCAGATTCTCCTTCACCTCACTTTTCTTTTTGAGAAAGTATATCCAGACTTTGCGGATGTTGTCGTCGATGCATGTGAGGAAACACCTGCTGCCTCCATTTGACGGTATGCAAAAGGGACCACATACGCCAGAGTGGACAAGATCAAGAGGTGCGAGAGCACGCGTGCCATTGCGCTTGAAGGGTTTCCTTTTCGCCTTGCCTTGAAGGCATGGCTCACACATGATCTCTGCTCCTTCCACCTCATCACCTACCTCCATCCCACGCACTAGCTCCTGCTTTCCCATGAGCTCCAATGTGCGATGAGCCACGTGTCCAAAGCGCCTGTGCCACAAGTTCTCGGAGGATGTACACATGCTAGAATGAACAGCCCCGATGGCTACATTTGCTTGCGGTTTTTTTGCCTAATCATCTGCTGCCACTGCTTTCGCTGCTCCAACATGTCCTTCCTCATCTGAGTCTGCATCGCTGCTCTCCTCATCGTCACTCTCCACCAAAGATTTAGCCATTGAAGTTGTCGTTTTGGTCTGCAAGACGTAGATTCCATCAACGCGAGGAAATTGTGCGACAACCTTCTTGGCAGAGTAGGAGATGTTGATATCCTTGGTAGGAACTATCACCGCTTCCTTCTCTGTAAAGACCACTGTCATGCCATGGTCAGTTATCTTAGAGACGGAGAGCAGGTTGGCTGTGAAGGAGGGCAAGTAGACCACCCCCTCTAGCTTGAGGTCGGAATCTCCACCGTTGACACCCACTGTGACCAGCTTGTCACCAATCCCCTCAGCTGCCTCAACCTTGCCGTTGGCGACTATGAAGTTCTTGTTACATGGAGCAAGAGAGATGAAGTCTCTCTTCTCGTAAGTGGTGTGCTCGTTTGTGCCTGAGTCAAGGCCATAGGCTCTTGGCCTGAGTGTCGCCCTCCATTTGTTGGAGGCACACTCAGTCATCAAGCTTGTGGGATCCTTCCCACCATTTCCCCCTCGCCATTCATCCCCGTCTCCTCCCTCTCTCTTGGGTGCACGGCACTCTCGAGCCCAGTGTCCAGCCTTGCCACAGTTATGGCAGTTTCCTTGGCNACTGAAACACCTTGCCGAGTTTGGCGTATGCCGCGGCTGCCACTGTACAACCGCTGATGTGCGAAAGGACTGAGGGTTGTATGGAGGACACAAGAATGGCGAGAGCCTTCTTGTTGAGCTTGACCCATGCCACAAGGTCAGCACCCTCCTCCTTTGGTACTGGGATACTTCCGTCAAAATATCCTAGCAGATCTCTGTCATCCATGATGATCTCAAACTGCCACTTCCAGAGTGCAAACCCCTCTCCATCAAACTTGAGGATGGGCGAATGATTCCCTTGTTCCCCTGTCCCTGCCATCCCCACAACTACAACTGCTTCAGCTGCTGCACCTGTTGTTGATGCCGATGAACCTGTGTTTGAGGCCGCTGTAGGCTGTTGGTGAGAACAGGAAACTGCTTCCTCTGTTACCGTTGTCCGTTGCAAGCAGATGTAGGCTGATGTAGGCTGATGTAGGCTGATGTCAGCTCCCAAGGTAGAAAGGTGCAGATGTGTTGAATTCCCCTCCTGCTGATGTTGCCCTGCAAACAGAGAAGTTGGGTGAGAGCGAAGGCACTCTCACTGCTTGTGACCTTAGCGGTTGCGTGCGTGAAACTTCCCTAACCAGAGGAGTGGGCCCATAATCATTTGTTAGCTACTGAGCTAACCACCTCTGGCAGAGAAGCCGCGAAACCGAAAAGCTCACAAAGGTTTTTAGGCCTTCTTCCTTTGTTGACATGTGTCATGCACCCCAAACTTAATCAGGCATACACTTCACCTTCAAGAGTACTAACGCCTTAGCATTACATCTCAAGAAGAGCTCAAGTCGTCAATACGCAAGAGAGCATCAAGCAAGGGTTGATTGATCAGCATGCAAGACAAGTCCTTTTATAGCTGTCTGTCCAGTCCTAGAACTCAAAAGCACATTCCTGGGAAGTGGCCTGAACCAGCCACGTCACCAATAGACTTGCACTGTGGGCTTGACACATAAGCATCCTAGTGTCAAGGTGACAGACCAACCATGTAGCGTCGAAGAAGCTACAGACTTTCTTTCTTGGAAGCTTCCACATCAAACAAGATATGCATGGGGCCAGGATCGAACTCGTGACCTCTCACTTGGCCAAATCAACAAAATGGCCAAGGCAACCACTCACCCACATGGTGTACTCACAGGTCATATCTCACAAGAGACAAAGCATAGGTGAGTCACACTACAACGGATCTAGGGGTCATACCTCCACAAGGGGCAGAGCATTCCTGATCCTTCATAGAACAATGAACAAGGGGCAAAAACATTCAAATGGAGAATCCCTCGAGCGAGCTCTGAATGCCATTATGTGAACTCGAACGACGACCCAAGTGTAGGAGTTGAAGATTCAACTGTTACAGAGAAGATTAAAATTCTTGATAGTGATGTTGTTGAATGCTTGCTAGTCCATGCACATCAGCATCTCTCTAGTTTTCTTGTTCACAGAAGTACAAGTGTCGCATAGGGTGATGTGGATGGTCGGATGAACCCTAGACTGAACATCTCATCCAATTGCTTTTATAGTTTAGGCAACTTGTGGTCACTTGTTTGATATGTCCCCTCTACTGTTAGTGTGTAATCTCACTTTAGTTTTATGTTGTGATTGCCGCTTCGTTACTAAGGTAGCTCTTGGAACAATTTGTTGCAAAACATGCCTTCAAAGTCCTTGACGAGTGAGAAAAAATCCTCCATGTCAGACTGGTTGACCATTCAGGCCTGACTGGTCTTCTGTGTTCACGGCTTTCTTTGTGCAGGTTGTGAGTCTAAGCGTGAGCTTTCTGGTTGCCTCACGCTATGTTTCTGGGAGTGGGAGGGAGTTTTGAGATGGTGACTTTTGTGAAGGAAATAACTCAATTCTACTTTAGTTTTTTAACATGGAAATGATTTGAACATTTGTAGGGCTATTCATGAACGATCTAGCACACTAAACTGTGCGTGATTCAAATCACTGTAGCTCCCACTGCGTCAGCCGAAGCGTGGCACACCAATCCAGCCGCTAAGTCGGCGGCGCGCACCATGTCGCGTGTGGAGGAGCCCTCACACATCAAGGACCCATTAAAATGCCATTCTTGAAGCGCAGATGTCCATACACATACTGGCGGTACCCCTTACACCTTTGGGATCTGTTTCGATGAGTTGATCATCGATTTTGGTGATGGGGATTTGAAGTGGGTCAAAACATGTTTGCAGACCTGTAGTCGGAATTTTGACTGTCCCTGAGTAACAAAACGTACTATTGAGTTTCGGACGCCGAGCCTGAATTTTGGCTCACTCATTGACAAACTACACCACCATCCGGCGGATCATTCATCAGACGCCTTGGCAGCCTTTCCGGGGCAAAATCCCCAGATGGAAATCTGTTACTCGGTCCTGTCGATTATTCACCAGGTCGAACCGTGGCCGACTCCTAGAGTCACCGCGCACACCCCGATTTTGGCTACCTTTATGTCCCTCATTGCTTTTTCCCGATTTCGGTGAAACAACTTCCACCGGATTCAACAACTTGTATAATTTCAGGGGATATCCTCCATTTTAGGATCTGAGCAATACTCGATCCGCTAGATCCAACTGTAAGGAGTTTTCTCTCTCCGGCAGCTCGTCGGTGCCTGTCGGAGCCACTCGTGAGCATGCAGAGGGGCAAACCTTCAACATTCTCCCCCTTACACCTGCCATGCCCGCTGCTCCTGCTTGCTCTCACTCATCTTCCGCTACGTCCTCCCGCCCATCATAGCCGGTCATCCCAAGCCCAACCACGCTCATTACGTGCCAGTCAACGGGTTGTGCTTTGGTCAAGTAATCTGCAAGCATGTTGTGGCTACTACAGTGCTACAGCACCACTTGCTCCTTTTCAACCATGTCCCGTGTGTTGTGATAATGTACGTCAATGTGCTTCATCCTCCTGTGCTGCATCGGGTTGTTGGTCAGTGAGATGGAGCCGGTATTGTCCTCTTGCACCATGGTAGGAACCTACTAGGGCACGCCTAGCTCCCCCAGCAACCTGTGGAGCCACACCGCCTCCTTGACCTCCTCAGCTGGCACGATGTACCCTGCTTCTACTATGGAGGTGGCGACACAATCCTGCTTCCTACTGCACCACGCGACTGTTGCACCAACAAGGAAGAACACGTAGCCGGATGTGGACTTCCGCTTGTCCACATGGCCCGTGTATTCTGCATCCGTATAATAGATCAGATGCAAGGGGTCCGCCCGTCCCTTGCCGTCAAACCTCAAGCGCACATGTCGCGTCGCATGCAGGTGGCGGAGGATGCGCTTGACCGCCTACCAGTGTAGTGGCCCTGGATTGGCCATGTACCTGCTCAGTTGGCCCACCGCATAGGCCAGGTCCGGCCGCCTCACCACCATGGCATACATGAGGTTGTCCACTGTCGATACATAGGGAACCCCTGTCATATCCTCCCGTTCTTATTTTGTTTGCGGCCCCATTGCTGCACTCAGTTCATAGATTGTGGAGACCGGTCTAGTAACTGGTTTGCAACCCTCCATGCCGTACCGCTTGAGCACCTTAGGCCCGTATTTGGCATACCCCAGCTCAAGCGTTTGTGCCTTCCGGCTTCGAGTGAAGCTCACCCCATGGTAGTACTCCACCTCCCCCATGTGCAACATCTGGAATGAGCTGCTTGGCTATTCTTTCAACCGTTGTAGGCTCAACATATCCGTTGAGCACAAAATCAGGTCGTGCACGTAGAGTGTGAGGATCTGATGGAGCTGCTTGTCGCGCCGTACGTACACACTATGATCCGACTCACATTGCTTGAAGTCGAGTTGTGCCATTAGGCTGTTTATCTGTTGGTACCAGTATCTGGGTGATAGCTTTAGCTCGTACAAGGACTACCGCAGCTTGCACACCTTGCCTTATAGCGCTTGCAGCCCTGTTGCACCTCCATGTAGATTTCTTTGTCTACGATACCGTTGAGGAAGGCCGTCTTTACATCCATTTGGCAGAGCTCCAAGTCTCTCGCGATCGCCACCGCAAGGATTGCCTAGATGCTTGCGAACTTGGTGTTGGGAGTGAACATCTCATCGTAGTGCTCTCCCTTGCGCTGTGCATATCACTTTGCCACCAGCTGCACCTTCTATTTTTCAACCAAACCTTCCTTTGTGAACTTGGTCTTAAAGACCCACTTTCAGCCGATGACCTTGGCATCTTTCGGCCTGTCAACCAGCTCCCACGTGTAGTTTTTTGTGATGGACGGCAGCTCTGATTTGATGGCTCCGTCCCATTTATTCCCTTCGGGCCACAAAAGCGCCTCTTGCACAGTAATCGACTCCGTTCATGCAGCCAGCATGCACCGCGTCATGCCGATCCATTGACCAGTGCTTGAGTCGAAGCGCTTCCCTACTTTCCGCTGCTTCCTGCTGCAATGTGGGAGTTTTGGTGGCGCATCATTGCTCTACTCTGATCCCTCTGACTCTTCACGCTCTGGTGAATCATCGACCGGATGGCTCCTCAAGGATCTCTCCAGCTTTGGCGAAACATCGCCCGAATGGCCGGTGTGTCCGCTGGATTTTACACTGACGCTTGGTGTCCACTCCGCCGAGAGTTTGCGCCTTGGCACCGTTGGTTTCATCCGCCGGATCCTTCTGGTGGATCTCATAATCAGCTTGATCGTCATCGGAGACCTCCGCCTTAGATATTATTGCTTGTGCACCGTCACAATCTGATGCTGCATCATCAACTTCGACATCCGCTGGCTCCTTCTCGTAGTCAAGGAGCTAGAACCACTCTCCTGTCTTTGGAGATTCCACCACACCCAAGTTGTTGTTACTGATGTAGCTTTGCTGCTCGTCGAATTCGATGTCTTGGCTGCAGATTACCTCCTCCTTGTACATGGCGTAGAGCCGGTACGCCTTATGCATGCTCGCATAGCCCAGGAAGAGATACGATTTTGCTCTTGGCTCCAACTTGCGGTCACACCTCTATGCAGCATACACCATTGCATGCGCCTTGCACCCGAACATTTTCAGGTGTGCCACACCTGGCTTCTGCCTGCTCCAAACCTCCTACAGCATCTTCCAGCCACTCTTACCCTTCAGCACTGCTGTAGGAGTGAGGTTGATGGTGTAACTTGCCGTACGTAGAGCTCCCGCCCAGAAGCTTCGCGATCATTTCACATCCACCAACATTGTTCGTACCATATTGAGCAGTTTCTGGTTCACCTGCTCTGCCACACCATTTGACCGAGGTACATACGGCGTAGTTTGTTCCCATTTTATGCCGTGCTGCTTCATCCACCCGCTACAGCCCACGTACTCTCTGCTGTTGTCGCTGCATAGCGGTCTGACCTTTTGGTCAGTCTGCGGCAACATACTCCTTCAGCCGGTCTTAGACCTTGCCTTTCCGCTTCATGAAGTACACATAGAGTGTTTTGCTGAAGTCATCAATAAAGGTGACAAAGTAATACGCGCCGCTCTTTGACACCATCTTGAATGACTCGCACACGTAACTGTACATGACCTCTAGCAGGTCTGAGGCACAATTCATGTTCTCGTTGAACGGTTTGTGCCTTGCCTTGCCCAAAATGCAAGGCTCACACTTTTTGTGCTTTGCTATATGTGTCACCTCTTTTGTACCATCGATGATGAGCTTTGTACCAGCTCGCACTTTGCCATATCCTTCACAACTACAGGTGAGGAATGCCTCACTCATCGGTGCCAGAGCTCCAAATCAGCTCCTCCTCCTTTGGCCAAGTTGATAGTGCGTTCCTTCATGTCTGTTGAATCTGTCACCGCGGGGATCACCTTGGTCTCCACAATGTAGAGGCCTTCCTCATGATTAGCCTCCAGCGTGGGCTCGCTGCCACCGTCCTTCTGCACAACTGCCCCCTTTCTCTCAAAGAGGACCTTGTATCCCTTGTCTGTCAAGCGGCTGACACTAAGAATGTCAGCCAAGTTAGGTACGTGTTGCACGTCCTTGATGACGTGTTGCAGTCATTTCCTAACATCCACCACCTCCACGTCCACATCTTCTTGGCCAGCCGCCGGCTTAACCTTGTCGTTCGCAACTGCCATGAATTTGGTGTAGTTGATGAACTTGACCTTCTCGACCTGGGTATGATCCTCCACTCTGGAGTCAAGGCATCGCCGGTTGGCCCTCTTGAGATAGTGGTTTTGAGTGTCGTTGAGGAGCGCCTTCTTGCCTTTGGCATCCTAGCCACCAGCCTTTGCCTCCTCGGTGAACTCACCGGTCCAACGACCCTCCTTGCCGCAGTTGCAGCACGCACCCTTCTTGGCGCCCTTCTTGCTGCTGCCATGTCCGCCACCTCTCTTGCCCCAGCTTCTGCTACCATGCCTTTTGGTGTCAAGGGCTGATGAGGAAGACAAGAACTCCTCACAGCTCTGTCGCTACGCCACGTTGTGGATGTATGCTACGACCGCGCCATGAGTGCTTCCGTGTTCTTCTTTGCGAAGGCCTCCTTCTGTGCTTCCACACCATCCCTTTGTCAAGGACTTCCATTCCCTTAAGACCTCTAGTAGCCCCTTATGTGATGGTGCAGCTCGAAGTGTCACCTCCATAGCCTATAGCCAGTGCCACCTGCATACTTCTGGATGGGCTGCGTCTCCCTCTGTGCCATTTGTGCAATCTTCTACTCCGAGACCACAGTTTTTGACGGCAATGTCGTCGCCGACTACAATCCCATATGCCTCAAAAGACACGAGCAATTTGTAGACCGGCATGGGCCGTGGTGGGCCCATAACCCTTTGTCTGAAAACCGGCCTCTAGGTGGAGGCAGTTCCAACGTGCCCCGACGGTTCTGCACTTGGTATTCACGGCTACTTTTGTACAGGTTCTGAGTCTAAGCGTGAGCATTTTGGTCGCCTCACACTATGTTTCTCGGAGTGGAAGCGAGTTGTGAGACAATCACTCTTGCAAAGGTAATAACACAGTTTTGTATTAGTTTTTAGACATGGACATGATATGAACATTTTCAGGGCTAGTCATGAGCTCTCCAACACACCAAACCGTAGGCAATTTGGATAACCGTACCTCCCAATACGTCAACCAAAGCACGGTACCCCAATTCAGCCGCTTAGTTGGCGGCGCACACCATGTTGCCCGCCGAGGCGCCCTCACACATCAATGACCCATCAAAACACCATTTCGGAGGCACAGATACCCATACACTTACTTGCTGTGCCCCTCGCGCCTTTGGGGTCTGTTTTGATGAGTTAATCATTAGGTTTGGTGATGGGGATTTGATGTGTGTCGAACCTGTTCGCGAACCTGCAGTCAGAGTTTTGACAAAGTCCCCGAGTAACAAAACAAACTACTGATTTTCGGACGCCAAGCCAGAATCTTGGCTATCCCCCAATAACAAATTGCACTACTCACATCCGATGGATCATCCACCGGACGCCTCGGCAGCCCTTCTGGATAAAAATCACCCGATGGATATTTGTTACTTGGTCCGGTCGATTATTCACCGGCAGTCAAACAGCCGCCAACTCCCAGAGCCACCGCGAAGACCCCAACTTTGGATGCACGTACCTCCCTCGTTACTTATCCGATTCCGGTGAAACAAATTCCACCGGATTCAGCAACTCGTCAATAGGAACTAACTCCCATTTTAGGATTTGAGCAATTCTCAAGATGCTAGATCCAACAGCGATGATTTTCCTCTCTCTTGCGACTCATTGGCGCCTGTCGACGCCGCACTTGGGCATGCAGAGGGGAAAATCTTCAACAATCCGGAACAGCTCCAAACTTGCTATGTGTTGAGGCCAATGTGGTTGTTTTTTTGCTGTGATTTATTTTGCTTTCCTTTTCTGTATGTGGACCAGCCAGGCTTGGGCACCCCGTCGTAGATACATTTTAGCCACGTCCACCGATATCTCCTAGCATTTTACAAATGCTACAACTTCCTCTGCTTCTTTCACCTCTTTTGCTTCTTGTCAATGCCATTAGGTTGTGGGTTACATGATCAAGAGCGAGTGTCACTGTCTACCATTAATGCTGACATAGCGTGCTCTGCTGCTCTAGTCTACTTACAATCTGTACCAGTACAAGAAATCTCGCTCGAAGATGATTTTGTGGTTGTTCATTGGGGAAGTTTTCCAAACTGTTTTTTACCGTAGATCTCCAATGTGCAGTCTGAGAGGTTGTATAGTCAATGGATCTACAGTCTTCCACCAACGGTTCCTTCAAACACCCTTGATTTGCTCCACAAAACTAGCTACAAAACATGCTTACAAAGGTGTGAGAAGCTCCTCCATCTCTTAGTGTTGGTACTATTATACGACTTTTACAACCCTTCGGTTGACTTGTAGCAACATCGTTTGTTGGTTGTCCTTGTTTCCCCCATTGAACTTTTCAATCTGAGGAACCCTCATCTACGACGATGTGAGCCGCTCAGATGGAGGATTGGTTTGTGCACATTTTTTCGACCGGTTAATAATTCCACCGTCTACTCTTACCATTTGCCATTTTTTCACTCCTTATTTTTTTCCTTGCGACTCTCCTCCCCTTTTTGGCCTGGTACTGGTTTTTCCGACATTCACAAGATGTTTCCTGACTTCCCGCAAGCCCATCACAACCGCTGATTACGATGATCAACGACGTATACCTCCATTCAAGACAAGGTTTATATCGACTGTGACTTCCCTCCACCGCGATAGAAATTGTGGCTTTGGGATTACCAGCCATTGGATTCCTGCATCCAAGCATTGTTGTCAGCACTTTCTATGCAATCGGCTGCAATTATTATTCACAAAATTTCATATTGGATGATGGATACAACAATTTCTCACCGGATATCATGTTTGAGGTTGTAGTAGAAACGGAGTTCATCGGTGGTAAAGTCATTGCCAGTGATGATTTTACAAAATGCTGCGTGTACTATGCCATGTTGAAGTGCTAATGTACATATTGAAGTATGTATCATGCACAACACTTCTAATTCATTTTTCCAAAGTGTGCGAGTGTGGCACGTTTGACGTCCATCTAGTTCTTCGGTCACGTCAGAGAGTCATGGCACGTTGGATTAATTTGCTCAAGAGATAGAATGCAAGCTGCCAACGATGTGAGAGCGGTCGCATGCACCGTTGATCTAGCTCCGTTAGTCTTTCCCTCCTATTGGATGGCCTTTAGATCTGATCACCAACTCAAACCCATGCCACATAAAAGCAAGGCCGCAAGGGAAACTTTGTTTTTGTCGTTTTTGACCTTAGCAGCGGTGAAATATACCTCCAAAATTTTCAGCCACATCCTAACTGTTATTCCCTTTGAGTTGGCAGGATCACAATTCTCAGGGAGTGATTTGTGAAGTTTAGGGTTCATTTAAGAGCTAAGGACTTTTCTTCGTGAGCACTACTTCCCATGCACGCAAATTTCCTTAGTCCTCCATTTCCGCATTGAGCTGTTGGAGCACATTGGTGTAAATACTTGCGATTCTTGTCAGTTTCTGGTATAGGTCTTCATTGACGCCAGCCTGTCGGCTAATGCCTCCCATCATGTCAGGTGCCATCCTGACTGGAAACAAAGGGAGGCCGTTGCCTGTTGGCCGCCGCCGAGTCCAAGGGGTCAGTCACCAGGGTAACCATCGGGAACGTCGATGCTGTGCCATTCTTTGCGAAAGCTACCCTTGCTGCCTGTTACATCTAGAGAGCATCACTGGTCACGTATTGCTGATCCTCCATCACTATTGTCATTGCTGGATATTGTTCCTTGATGTTTGGTGCGCTTGCTCTGTTCACCGTTGCCGTTGTAATGTCTACAAATATCTGAATGGTGGAAATGCACAGAAGACTCATGTGAGGTTTTTTTCTTGTAGTTAATGTATCTGCTGCTCCTTTATGGATGCATTTCTCTGATACCAAGTGTTACGCCGAGCAGAATATGGATGGTTCACACGGATGAGGTATGGAGCAGAAGAAGAATCCAGGATTTGGGAAGAATGGATAACTTGCATTTAGTAGTAGGCATGTATCAGAGTATAGGTGGTGCTTTAAGTAAATATAGCTTTCAGTAGAATTCTTTTGGATTGGTGAAGCAGTGCTTCACCATCCTTGTACAAGGAGGTAACGTAGATATTCTCCCTTCATTGTGTAGCACAAGTAGCATTCACAGGTGAAGTATCTGCACAAGTCAAAGGATCATCGATCAAGATGGAGGGTGAGGGCCAGAGAGAGGGTTCTCCTGTTCATAGCACCTGTTTGGCAGGCATATCAGCCATTTGTGCCACCAATTCATGTGGTATAGTAAGAAACAGTAGCGGCAGATTCAGTAGAGATACTCACATTTCAGCCAAATTCAGTCATCAACATACAGTAGAACCACATGCAAGGGCTTCAAACTACTGTGCAAGGCAAGCCTTAGCAATGCCTAGAAGAAAATTTGCCAGCATCTATAGCATCACTAAAGCTGCACAAGATGTCAATCGACAAGTTTGGTACAGAGAGCTACCAACACTGGGCACACAAGTTAAAACAATTTGCCTAGATCCACTGCTTTCGGAAGTTCTATGATGGATACTACTCTCCTCCACCAGCGGGGTCGTCACCACAGGTGGTGACAGAGTTCAAATACTACACCACAGCTGCATGGAAAATCAACTAAGCTCTCATATCCAGTAAGCTATTCGGACGCACGAGAGAACCTCTGAACCTTCCCGTCACGCATGGTCCTACATGTTGAGGACCTACATGTCTGACGACTCCACCTTCAAGTCCCACCCCTTGACCGAGCTGTCTCACATCAGCCTCAACAACTTTGACAGTGTCAAATCCTACATTAACAAGGCTAAATCTCAGCTCGCAGTGACTGACGCTCCTGTCTCAATACTCGTTTTTGTGACTTTCCTGTTCAACAACCTAACTGGAGTTTGGGATGACGTAGGAAAAGTGCTGAAGTTCAAGTACAAAGTAGAGTTGATTAAAACCTATGTCTACAAGATGTTGCTCATTGAGCAACATGATCAACCTTTGGCAAAAGAAAAAGAGCGCATTTTTTCAAATGCCACTTACGAAGATTTTGGCGTAGCAGTCAGCTCCACTTAGCCCTCTTGGAAGAGCCAATCCACGAGGAAGTCAAACTCCTTCCGTTGGGTCCAAACGTCAACAAGCGCAACTCAATCAGCAAGTAGCCTGGCTCACGTCCAGCAATGGAGTGCTCATATTGTAACAAGAAAGGGCACACGACCAAAGACTATTGGAAGCGGATGAGAGAGGAGGAGGAGACAAAACATGAGAGCCAGTCAGGACACAAGGGGGAGAAAGAGGATGGAGGAAAAAGAAATCAGACTCAAAATAAGGGGAAGGAGCCTGATAAGAAGGGACAAGACAAAGACAAGGCATATGACTACATGGGGTCTGTGTTCTAGCTGTTAGGAACACAAGGCAACACGTCGGTTCACTCTACCTACGTGTGGTACCTCAACAGTGGGTTCACTTTGCACATCACATTTGAGAAGTCATGCCTCCAAGAGATCCTACATTCCACAAAAGGCTTTGTCACAGTAGCAGACAACAAGAGAGTGCCAGTATTGGGAAAAGGAAACATGATCGTGACTCGGTACAATGGTGCTCAGGTCAAGTTTGGTGACGTAATTTACATACTTGAGATCATTGTGAATCTTCTCTCACTAAAATTGACGAGGAACAGTGTACGCATCGTCAGTAATGGATAAGACGTTACTTCGAAGAGTCATGAGGGCGAAACATTCGCTAAAGGCCGTTGGTTACTGCATGGCATGATCGAGTTGGACTTTGGTGCACCAGCTTTGAGTGACTCTTAATCTCCTTTCGCAGCAGCTAGTCTCCACCAACCCTCAGGTGCAGACCTACATGTTTTGCACAAATTCCTCAGCCATGTCAACAAGGGATACACACAACGTAAGGACAAGCACTACGATGAGACATTTTCTCCCGCCAAGTTCATAAGCATCCAGGCGATCCTTGCGGTGGCGGTCACGAAGGGCATGGAGCTCCACGAAATGGACGTAAAGACGACCCTCCTCAATGACATCACAGACAAAGAGATCTACATGGAGGTGCCAGAGGGAGTGGAGGTGCCGGAGGGTAAGGTGTGCAAGCTGCAGAACTCCTTGTATGGACTAAAACAATTACCCAGATGCTGGTACCAACAGATGGACAGCTTCATGGCACAACTCGAGTTCAAGCGCTGTGATGCGGGTCACGACGTGTACGTGTGACGCGTCAAGCAGCTCCATCAGATTGTCGCACTCTACGTGGATGACCGGATTTTGTGCTCAACGGATATGCCGAGTCTACAGCGGTTGAAAGAGCAACAGACTAGTAGATTGCAAATGTTGGACATGGGGGAGCTGGAGTACTACCTCGGGGTAATCATCAGGCGGAACCAGTCTCCGTGACCTGTGAATTGAGTGCGGCAATGGCGCTGCAAACAAAAGGAGAGTGGGAGGATATGGCAGGGGTTCACTACCAATCTGTGCCGGGCAGCCTCATGTACGCCATGGTGGCGACTCGATCAGACCTGGCCTACGCGGTGGGCCAAGTGAGCAGGTACGTGGCCAATCCAGGGCCACTACTCTGGCAGGCGGTCAAGTGAATCTGCCGCTACCTGCAGGCAACGCGACACGCACGCCTGAGGTTCAACGGCAAGGGACAGATGGACCCTTTGCGTCTGGTCTGCTATACTAATGCAGACTACGTTGGGGATCTGGACAAGCAAAAGTCCACATCCGGCTACGTGTTCTTCCTCGCTGGTGTAGCGGTCTCGTGGTGGAGCAGGAAGCAGGACTGTGTCGCCACCTCTACAGTGGAAGGAGAGTACATCACGCTGGCCAAGGCAGTCAAGGAGGCGGTGTGGCACCGCAGGTTGTTGGGGGAGCTTGGCATGCAGCAACAGGAGCCTACATTTGTGCATGAGGAGAACACCGGCTCCATCTCACTGACCAACAACCCGACGCAGCACAGGAGGACCAAAACACATCAACGTGCATTATCACTATACACGGGACATGGTTTAAAGGGGGCAGGTGGTGCTGCAGCAGTGCAGCACCCACAACAAGCTTCCGGATTGCTTGACCAAAGCGCAACCCTTGGAGAGGCACGCATTGAGCATAGCCAGGATGACCAGCTATGATGGGCTGGAGGGTGCAGCGGAGGATGAGTGAGAGCAAGTAGGAGCAGCGGGCATGACAGGTGCAATGGGGAGAATGTTGAAGATTTTTCCCTCTCCATGCCTGAGTGCGGCGCCGGGAGGCGCCGACGTGTCGCTAGAGAGAGGAAATTCCTCGCTGTTGGATCTGGTGACTCGAGGATTGCTCGGATCCTAAATGGAGGATTGCCCCTGAAATTTGACGAGTCTTTGAATCCGGTGGAAGTTGTTTGACCAGAATCGGACAAGTAGCAAGGGAGATACGGGCTTTCAACGTATGGGTGTGCACGGCGGCTCTTGGAGCTGCCCGCGGTCCGACTGCCGGTGAATCGTTGACTGGAACGAGTAACAAAATTCCATGTGGGGATTTAACTCCGGAAGAACTGCCGAACCGTCCAGTGGATAATTCTTTGGATTTCAGTAGTGTAGTTTTTTTACTGAGAGACTTAGCCAAAATCTTGGCTCAGAGTCCGAAACTCAGTAGTACTGTTTGTTTTTCGTGGACTTGGTCAAAACTCCGACTGCAGGTCCGCGAACAGGTTTCGAACCACATCAATCGGCATCACCAAACTCAATGATCAACTCATTGAAACAGACCGCAGAGGCGCGAGGGGCACTGCCACTACCTGTAGGGAAATCTGCACCTTCGGAATGGCATTATGATGGGTCCTTGATGTGTGAAGGCGCCTCGGCGGGCGACGTGGTATGTGCCACCAACTGAGTGGCTGGTTTAGGGTGCTGCGCTTTGGATGACGTAGCGGGAGCTACGATGATCTGAATTACGCATAGTTTGGTGCGTTGGAGAGCTCATAACTAGCCCTAGAAATGTTTATATCATGTGCATGTCATAATTCTCATGCAAAATTATGTTATTCCCTTTGCAAAAGTGACTTTCTCACAATTGTCTTCCACTCCCAGAAACATAGTGTGAGGCGATGAGAAAGCTCACACTTAGACTGAGAACCATACGCCAAAACAGAGAAAGACATGAACACCAAGTATAGACCCGGTCGGGGCACGTCGGTGCTGCCTCCACCCGGGGGCCGCTTTCCTGACAGGTTGTTTGCTCGACAACATTGAAGTCGGTACAGTAATTTGCAGACCGTACAAGGCATTACAGATTATACTGTAATATTGCTGGGTCCAAATCTTCTGGAAATTCTCCTTAAAAATTTCCAGAATTTTCTTGGCATCTAGGCCCTTGGGGTGTAAAGGAATTGAATTATGAATATTTTGTAGGCGTGTGCACAATGTAGTGCATGCCCTTTACCAACTCTTAGGGAGATAGGGAGCTAAGCACTGCACAGTGCTCCTATGGCACGCAAGGCAGGATTTCCTAATCCTACGTAGCTTACGTACATCCAAGATTAGAGAGCAACACCTACTACATCATCTCCAACATGCATGAGGGAACATCAACGTGTGCCGTAGAATCAATGGTGGAGGAGGATAGCTTCTCGAGGAAGCCACCTGATAAAAAAACTTCACCATGAAGTTGGAGAAAGCTTCCCTCATCAGTAAGCTTCTCCAAGGTTGATTCTATAACCGAGTAACATCACATAACTGGAGGAAGCTTCCTTTAAAAGAAAAAATCATACCTCCAAAGAAAAGAGGTGACTATTGCCACCACAAATGAGGAAACGTCTCGTCAAATGCGGTCAACTTGCCAGGACCGGATGTATATGAGGTGGCGGCCCTGGCACACCTTCATGACAACTCTCTTGGACAGAGCAGCCTGAGTACTTGAAGAGCTACAGAATTCAGATACTCAGGCATCATTGTCACCTTGGCTACTGGAGTGCCTACGAGAGGCTCAATTCAAGAATATGCTGGAGTTCGCTTTGGAGACTGCAGTTAGCATGGAACTTACTTGCCAGCCTGGGTGGAGGAGGCCTGACTACCTGGAGGCCACACTACCTTGAAGACAGTGGCAGTGCCAAGACCCCTTGCATTGACAGCCTTGAGGGCCTAGCAAGGATTTGTCCCTTCTGGGATGCCAAGCAGCTCCGTGCTTTGTACATAGCTGTGTTTAGGCTGACTCATACTTTTACTTCATAGTTTGTACTATCAATCAAGAGATTCATTTCTCAGTTGTGTTCCTTTGCTTTCCATAGGTTTAAGGTAGTACTTGCTTTCTTGCTAATCACTAAAATCACTGTACAAGCAGCAATGAATTTGGACCTTTCTGTCACAAACCAAACCATTTCCGTATTACAAACTTTGACACAACATACCATGAGCCATATGTTGGTTTTTTGGCCCTCAAGCTGAGTGATGCGTGCGATGTCGGGTCATGAGCGGTCGCTTTGAGAAAATCCGTAGAGAAGTCGTGGGATGTCAAGAATATTGAGGTGTGGCTTTATGAAAGTCTAGTGCTATCAAACAAGAATTAAACCAAACAATATTGAAACATCTATACAGATTGTAATTCTTCTGTCGTCCCTTTTGGAAATTGGTTCAAATTGTCAAAACCTTTGGAATTAGAACACCGGTGGTCAGGACAGGTGGCAAAAATACCCTTAGCCAAATGGCATAAAAATAATGAGGTCAACGTGCGGTGGGCCATGAATGTATGGAAAGAAACGTCCACTCACAGATTTGAAGGACTCGTGTATGCGAGTGACGTAACACATGGTACGCCAAGCAGATCAGAAGAAAAGTTAAGAAATTGGTACTTGAAAAAAAAATTTAGCAATATCTACAGTTTGGTGACAAGTGCTGAACATGCCAAGCGCATAGTCACAATTTTGTGAAATAGAATGAGGCATATATTGGGTCTTAGACACTCGAGTTGAGTAACGCAGCGTGCCGTGTTGTGAGTGTTCGCTTGAATAAAATCAGCCAGTGGGATTCGAGATTATCTAGGCACGTCTTTAAAAGAGGATGATGCCGTCAAGAAGTAAACAAAATTCTATCAAATTGTTACGTCCCAGATGTAAGCTAGTTCCTAAACTAGCATTTTTGGCCCACTATGTGCCGGCCTCAGGAGTCTTACGCTGATTGGTTGTATTAATGGGATCTCAAACTCGTAAGTAACCTCTTGACTATATTCACAGACACACACACACACACACACACACACACACACACACACACACACACACACACACAT
>SZWC01000944.1:256009-273659 GCA_023375785.1 Penium margaritaceum
CACACACACACACACACACACACACACACACACACACACACACACACACATACAATATCACTATCACTATGACTACAGATGACTCAACTGATGTGAAGCTCTTTGGTGTAGCATCGTTTTACACAAGATGGATTACGTACAGTTGGCATCTCAGTCAAGTTCAAGGGTGGCATCTACCCCATCCAACCTGGATGTGTTTGAGAGCTTAATTGTTGTGAAGCATGACCTACTTGGTTTCTACTTAGCGTAACATGGAGCAAGACATGGTTGGGAGCATGCACACACATATGCTTGTGGTCGATGTAGTTGACTGTTGTTTCAGTCATGCATGCCTAGAACAGGTAGTTAATTGGGTGATGCTGGATTGCTGATCCTCTAGGACCACACAATTGGGTTATTCCGGCGTGTGAGAACCCACTGACGGCATGTTTGCTGACCGGTCTGGTTCGATCCCGGCATCCTTCACTTCCTACTGGTTTCAGAGCAGGGAGGTCTGCGCCTCCCCGCTACAGTAGAGGACTCTCTCCCTCCCACTCTCAATCCAAGCCGGGCCCATCACCGTGGTGTGGAACTGCAATCGAGGTAGCTACAGTGGCTCTATCTGAAGGAGCAGCCTTGCTTGTAGCATGCAGCTTGTNCAACTCCACAGCACGTGGTGCATCTAAACTTGTGCCTCAGCCACATCCATCACATCACCATCATCATCATCATCGCCATAAGCATTGACCAAAACAGTGGCATCATGGCACGTGGTGCATCCGTATGTATGCCTCAGCCATGACCACCACATGAGCCCTTCAAGCGCCGTCCAGAGTAGCGGCGTTCACTCCTCTGGCAGGTGCCTCTGTACCACCTGTCACGGGCACATGAACCTTGATAAGAGCCTGTAGTTTCCTTGCACAGACAACTCCATTAATGCCGTATGTTAGCGGTGAGGACAACCACCACGTCAGCAGTCCAAAAATACGTGCATTTTCATGCATGTGCGAGCTGTAGTTGCCTCAGTACTCATAGTAGTAGAAGTAGTAGCAGCAGTAGCAGCAGTTGTAGCAGTATCAGCAGCAGTAGCAATAGTAGTATCAGTAGTCACCAGGCTCAGTATTACTAGTGTACGAGTCCCCATCATCACTGCAACAACATATTTTTCACAACCATGTGATCAGCTGCCCGACGAGGCAGCTAGGTGGGGAGTACCCTGGCTTCTCTCCCGGACACCGGGCCGATCCCTATTTCACTCATGGTCGCATGTGAGTGCTATTGCATCAAAGAGGAGGTATCTTACTATGAACAAAAAGCGTAGCATGAGCAGTGGTGGCATCTCCGTGGCTGTAGTCCAGGTTATCACCTCAGCGAGGACTACGACCTGCCCAAGGACTACGAGTGGGAGGACGCTCCTGAGTATGTGGCATAGTGATAGACGGCCTCGGATGACTCATCGACGCTGAAAGACATGCCAGCCACAAGGCCTCCACGGGATCAACGACCTCTCCAGTCTCCTTCAAACCCAGCAGCTGCCCATAGGACACATCAGCAAAGTCAGCATGTAGCTCTTGGTGGGGCACCACAAGCACCAAGTACTGTAGCTCATAATTCCTCCACTCCCCGTGCTTCTACTTCTACAGCTGCATCTGGCTTTGGTTCAGATTCATCGGTACCCTCTCATATTCTCTCTGTCTTAGAGGCTATGCTGGTCTCTAGCGCTATTTTTTCCATGAAACATTGCTACTGTGGCACGTGCTGCTTGTATACTTCCAGTAATTCTGCTGGTAGATCTATGGACACACACACAAGAGCCGCATTTGATCAGGATCCCCTTGCTCTAGCCACAGTCAACGTATTCACCGTGGTTGCTACTGTATTAGATATAGTAGCAGTAATGGCAGTAGTAGCAGCCACTGCTCTCTCCAATGTAGTGGCCTCCGTCCACACTTCTACGATGCTGGCCTCCTGTGTTCCATTAGCATCAGCATTCTTATTAAATGTTCTTGTCCTCGTATCCACATTAGTAGCACTCTCTACACTCTCAGCTACAGTTTTGGTAGGTGTCGTTTGCGTCCTTGTATTTGCATCATGTAATTTGGCTGTCATTGAACCATCTACCGCATCTGCTCTTCCTCCTCTCTCCTCTCTTTGCAGCTAGGCCTGGTAAGCATACCTCCTTGCCTCTTGTCCTCTCCTTAGTCTTTTCATGGGCATATTTCTGTGTCCACATCCGTTGCCTTGTAGCATAGCCCAAGCCTGATACAACCCTTAATCTCACATTTCCATGTCCTCAGGGGCAGGAGAAACCCTGGCAAAAATTTCTCGGCAGAGTTGCGTCGATTTCACAATACCAGTCTATGACGAACAGTACATTGTGCTGCAAGATGGGCTGTAGCGTGAATGCACTTCACTCGGGGAAAAAATCACTACCCAGCGCTTGGCCAAAGAGGGGTTGCGTCATGATCAGGGCAATCAGGATGTATGTACTGACAACATTGCTGACTTAGTCCTTAACCGCCTATAGCCCACACTATGCTCAAGACCTATTGCGTACACTGTTTTTGGCATTGTTGTTGCATTTGCCACCACTCCCACTTTTTCATCCACTACCTCTGGCTCTAACCAAATTGATCCCAACACAGCAACAACCATAGCTGGCGTAGCCATAGCCAAAGCACGCACATTACGTCTCCAAATCCAGGGTGAGTTTGAGACATCACCACTGCACTTCACCTCTAACCTTGCCTTCTTGTCCTGGGAGGTCCACTTCAGTGCATGGGCTGAGGTCGAACACCTCTGGGAATACTATCATGAGCCCGACCCCTTAGTTGCCCCTCCCTTTGTCCCTATTGCATCAGAGTCAGCTTGCATTGTTTGTACCCTCATCCTTGGTGGGCCGGAAGTTCTCATCGATGAGATTGGGTCAAGTTGACTTGAAGCATCACACACTCGTTGAATCACTCGGCGCCTGTGCTCTCATCAAACGTCGCACCACTGTAACGGGCCATGCAGAAATAACTATTCTCACTGTCCAGTTCAACATGCTTTCCATGCATGCTGACGTCACCCCTGATGCATAGTAGGCTCGCTGCCTCAAACTACTGAAGGACCTCGGCAAAGCAATGTGTGGGAAGCTCCTAGCTATCCTCTCCATTTTCAACTTCCCTGTCCCCAAACTTTTCAACATCTTCATGGAAGCCAAGGCCTCTGAGCTCTAGCATCTTGCTTCTGAGCCTATTTCACCAGTCTCTCTACCATACAATGGTGCTCTCTCAGAATTCATCGCACAATGTCTCACCAACTGGTGAAGTACGTTGCAGAACGAGTGTATTTATTATGCTTCTGTTTTAGTAGACACCACAACACCTCCTTTCTCTTCAGCTCTAGCCTCCTCCTCATCCTTGTCCGCCCCCTTATTCTCTACATCTACTTCCTCCCTTGTCATCCAAGGAGATGACACAGGGTGAGCGAAAGGCAAGGATAGTCAGGCCGGTGAGGGATCTGGTGGTGGACAAGGTGGGCGAGGGAAGGGAAAAGGATTCCAACAATCCATCCTCTCTACCTCCTCTCCCAACACTGTGACAAGCTGGAACTATGGCTCTATTGGACACTCTACCCCAAAGACTACTGCACCCCCTCAAGATGTACCGGGCACACTCCTCTGTTGGTGGTGGTAGCACGTCCCGTGGCTCTACCTCCAATGCTCCCTCCAGCCGCACCTTGCCACTTCCATCAATGCCGCCGCTTACAGCACCATCGTGGCGTCCTTCCTGCCACCCTATCCTTGGAGGTGGCCTCCAATGTTTGGTGGACCTGTCTTCCACGGTTCCCCTTCTGGTCCCTATACTCCACCGGCATGGATATCACTGGGCTCCTCCCTGTGAAACCTGTTGTCGAGGGTCTTCATCACAACAGACCCGCTTGAGCACAATTGCCAATTAGACGCTACATTNCTCCAATGCTCCCTCCAGCCGCACCTTGCCACTTCCATCAATGCCGCCGCTTACAGCACCATCGTGGCGTCCTTCCTGCCACCCTATCCTTGGAGGTGGCCTCCAATGTTTGGTGGACCTGTCTTCCACGGTTCCCCTTCTGGTCCCTATACTCCACCGGCATGGATATCACTGGGCTCCTCCCTGTGAAACCTGTTGTCGAGGGTCTTCATCACAACAGACCCGCTTGAGCACAATTGCCAATTAGACGCTACATTCTCTCACCTCGTCCACCAGCATGATCAGGGAGGTGAAATTTTTCGTACACACATGAGATCACCTGTGTGTGATTCTGATGCTGCTCTCCATGGTTTTACGTCTGGTTCCATTTAGGGTATCTCCCTGTTGAAGTTCCATGGATTAAGGGCTGGAAGTCTGTTTGCTTACCTTGTTGTCTCGTAGTGTGTGGTAAACACCTCACGCAACGCTCCATTGTTGCTACAGTCCGGTGTGCTCCCGCATCTGCTTGTGTGTTTGATGGCTTGGAAATTCTTGACTCCGGGACTACCTAGTGTATGACGTCCTCCTGTTTGTCTTTCATGTCGTTGGATCCTGTTGGCTCTGTCCGCTTTGTTCGCACTGGCTCCGGCCAACTTCTCCCAATTCAGGATGTTGGCGTTGTCTAATTTGTTGGCCACGGGGGATACCATTTTTGCCAGACGTGTTCATGCCCTCTCTTGAGGTGATTCTGTTCTTTATTACAACTCTTTATGACCAGGGCATGTCCTCCAGCAGCAACATTGCTTCTGTTTTGCATCGCATCACTGGCTGCATCTGCCTTTGTAAAAAACACTGTGATTGTCTGTTCCGCGTGCCCTTCTTTGGGCCCTCCTCTGCCACAGCTTTACTTTTCCATGTTGCTTTCTCGCACTCTCCAGTGTACACATTGCTGCTATGTTTTTGCCTGTACCACATCCATACTATCGAGATTCATATCTTAGCATCAGCCCACACATGGTTTGGATGCCTCTACTTTCCCTGCTTCTTACACTGCAGACTTCCTCAACTACACCTGAGGTTAAATGCACCGATCTCCTTCCCAACGCCAAACACTTGCACCACGCATCCCCTTGACCTCTTGCATGCCAACTTTATGGGTCCCCTCATCCATGACGCCTGGGGGGGGGGTGGTTAATGACTATTCAGGCATGCACTGGAATTTTTCCCTTTGGCAAAAAACTGAAGTTTGTCCCATCATTGAGTCTTGGCTTCTCCAGGATGAACTCACCTATGGCCACCGTCTGCGTACATTTCACTGTGATCATGGTGGTTAGTTCATGGGATCCTCTCCTTGCTACTTGTCCTCTCATTGAATGTGCATGGAGCCCTCGACTTCCTAACCGCCTAAAAAAAGGACTTCTTTGAGCGCTAGAATCACACTCTTGCTGTCGGTTTCCACACTCTTATCATTGCTTCTGACCTACCTCCTCTGTTCTCCTTCAAGGCCATCTCTTACATGACATGGGTCTAAAACTGTGTTCCTCATGGTCCCCTTCCTCTTCACGCAGTGGTAAGTTTTTGGGCGAAAGGCACAACACCAATGGATCTGCTGGCTAATCTGGTCATTGACATCTTGGGCTCGGTGAACCCGTCGTTGCCACAATTTCCCGCCAAGACGACACTTGGCACGATGGGAGGAACTGGCCAAAAATCTCATAAAATGTGCACGTGGGAAGTAGTTACACCCTCATTTTGCAAAATATACACCCTAGTTGTGCCAGAGTAAGGCTCTAGTTACACCCTAGTTATACCCTAGTTGTACCCTTATTGCATCCTAGTTTTCATCGAATTGTACCCTTGTTGTACCCTAGTGCCATAGTTAAGCCCTAGTTGTACTCTGGTTGTACCCTAGTTGTACCTACATTGCACCTCAATTGCGTCCTAGTTTGACCTGTGCCTCATTTTCCCCTGGTCACGTCCTAGGTACACGAAATTTTTTGCCATAGTTACATCCTCGTTACATCCTTGTTGCACCCTAGTTGTGTCCTAGTTACACCTGGTTGTGCTCTAGTTGTGTCCTAACTGTGCCACAACTGCTTGAAAGTTTTACCTCAGTTACACCCGGATTGCAACCTAATTTTAACGTAGCTGCACCCTAGTTGTACCCTTTTTGAACCTTAGTTACACCCTGGTTGATTCCAAGTGACGTCCTAGTTACATCTTAGTTGTGCCCTATTTGTACCCTAGTTATGCTCTATTTGTAACCCAGTTGTGCTCTAATTGCGCCCTAGTTGTACCCTAGTTATGCCATAGTTACGCCCCTTTTCTACCTAGGATGTTCCCTTGTTACGCCTTAGTTACGCACTAGTTGTTTCCTGGTTGTGTCCTAGTTAGCTCCTAATTACTACCTAGTTGCGCCCTGTTTACACTCTGGTTTTTCCCAAAAGACGACCTGGCACTGCCCTAGTTACCTCCTAGTTGGGCCCTGGTTGTGCTGTTGGTGCGATACAGTAATTTCCAAATTGCACCAAACGTCCGCCCTAGTTACCTTCCAACATTGCCCTTCTTACACCATAGTTGCGCCCATGATGCACTCTAGTTGTGCCTCAGTTGTGGCCTAGTTGCAGCCAAGTTGCACCGTTGTTTCGCCCTTCTTGTGTCCTAGTTGCTCCTTATCTATGTCCTAGTTGTGCCCTAGTTGTGCCATAGTTACACCTTAGTCACACCATAGTTACATCCAAGATACGTCTGTATTGTGTGCTAGTTACATGCTAGTTGCACCATAGGTACACCCTCATTTCACTGTCTTTGTGCACTAGATATACCCCTATTACATCGTAGCCATTCCTTATGTGATGCCTTATTGTGCCCTAGTTACACCATACGTGTGCCCTAGTTGCGTCCACGTTTCACCCTTCTTTTGCCTAGTTTTTTCCCTAGTTGCACACTAGTTGTACCCTTGTTGTGCCTAGTAACGCCCTAGTTACACCCGACTTGTGTCCTAGTTGTGCATTACTTGCACCCTAGTCATTCTCTGGTTACTGCCTAGTTGTGGCCTAGTCGCACCCTAGTTGGCCCCTAGTTGCATCATAGTTGTGCCCTAGTTATTACTTTGTTGTAGCCTAGTCACACCCTAGATGTGCCCTAGTTATGCACTAGTTAGGCCTAAGTTGTGCCCTAGTTACGCCCTATTTGACTCTTAGGTGTGTCCAAGCTTCACCCTAGTTGCCACCTACTTGCACCCTTGTTTTGATTCACATGTGCCTTAGGCGCTTCCGAGATGTGCCCTCATTGCGCCCATGTTGTGCCCAAATTTCATCCAATTTTTACCAATTTTGAGCCCATATTTTGCCCTATTTGTACCTTAATTGCATCCCTGTTACGCCCTTGATGTGCCCTAGTTCCTCACTAGTTGTGGCATAGCTGCACCCTGGTTGCACCCTAGTTTTGCCCCAGTTTCTCCTTAGTTTCGTCTTATTTGTGCCTTAGATATGCCCTAGTTTCATCCTAGCGACGTCCAAGTTGCGCTATAGTTGCACCCTGGTTGCACCCTAGTTGCACCCTAGTTGCACCCTACGTGCGCCCTTGTTACGTCCAGGTTGTACCCTAGTTGTGCCATAGTTGTGCCTTGGTTATGCCTTAGTTATGTGTGATTTGCCCCCTAATTACACTCCAACGGTGCCCTAGTTGTGCCGTAGTTACACCCTGGTCGCATCCCAGTTGCGACCATGTTGCGGCCAAGGTTCGTCGAGCTTGCACCCTAGGTTTACCTTAGCTGTGTTTTTTCACCATAGTTCCTAGTTGTGCCCTTGTTGTTCCTAGTTACGAACAGACACCCAGGATCCAAGAATATAGTATGGGTCACTTGTAGGTGCGGTTGACTTGGTGTGCCGTATATGTTTGATCCTCATCCACTCTAACCACAAATCATGAAGGTCCATTAGGGAAGGCGACGGGATGATAACGTCCCGTGCACCCACTTGAGGTGTTACAGGCGGGGTTTCCCACGGTTGAAAATGCAGTAGTGGACGTTCTTTGAATGAATTGTGTGGCGGCCAAGTCATGTGCCAGCTTCAGGTTATGCAGATGACGAATGAAGTGGAAAACACCATGTACTTACCTTTCAAATTCTTTTCATAGACCAGTTTGAGGATGAAGCGGACCTTCATCAAACAACATATCCTCGTGTCCATTCATTGAAAGAAAGTACAACATGCCAAACAATCTATGCAGGCACTGGTTGCAAGACGCGAGATTCATATGTTTATAGGTATTGCCACTCGAAGTTGCTCATGAGTGAAAGAAACATCGAAGACACGTGTGATGTAGTATGTCCTGGGCCTCCTCATTATGATACATTAACATTTACATGCATTTGGCATCAAACCTTGTCCAATGATGACTGCCTTGTGCACAACAATCTAGGTGCTTGTACCTCATCCAAGGCTAAACTGTTGGTTTGGTGACGTGTTGCATGTTCTGGAAGTGGGTTCTTCTCCGTATGTATTCCTTTGCTAGCAGATATGGCTTCGGCAATGAAGTTATTTTTTCAAGTCGCTTACGAGGTGAGTAATAATGTTTATAACTGCATGAGGGTGTAGCGTGGTAGTGCCACGCCGACCGGTCGAAGGAGCCACGTGGCTCGAGCGGGGTCACCTGGGACTGTGGGCGGTTGGACGGGATGGCTTGAGGGTCGGAGACCCTCAAGCACCGCGGTTTTGGCCTAGTCGGCCAAGGATTCCGTCCAATCCGCTACATTGGTATCAGAGCTCCAGGGCTCGAATCCCATGTCGGGATTACCGGAGATGCCGAGGCGGCTCTCACTCCTAGCGGGGGGGAGTGTAGCGTGGCAGTGCCACGCCGACCGGTCGAAGGAGCCACGTGGCTCGAGCGGGGTCACCTGGGACTGTGGGCGGTGAGACGGGATGGCTTGAGGGTCGGAGACCCTCAAGCACCGCGGTTTTGGCCTAGTCGGCCAAGGATTCCGTCCAAACCAATCTCGCTGCTTTCCTGAAGTACGTCGGTATCTGCATTATATTGTTCGCAACCTTGGTATATGAGGTAGATCCGGAACCAGGTATACATGACTTGAGCCCTCCAGTTTATTGCGCCTCCTCTTTACAAAAGCTTGTTTGAGCCTATGCCCGTTTCTCATAGCCTGATACTTGCTGTTCTCATGCTTGACTTCCATGACAGCATGACTGCCTATTATGATAAGGGTGCAATAACAACGCTAAGAAGTGACCATGAAGCTTCTTACATTTTTAATTTGTGAAGAAAAAGAAAAATTGCACGAGTACAGATGGGAAAGGAAATACTTTCCGGAATAGTTCAATAGTGATTCATTTGAAGTCATTGGAATCTCTACTTTCCTCGTGTATTGCGTTGATTTTTATCTTTGCTCATTCCTACATTTTTGGAACAAGTAATTGTATTCATTGCCTCCTTATGACCATCATGAGGCGGTTATTGATAGGGTAGATAAATGATCCCAATGCAATGCAAATCACAAGTTTGCCTCATCCTTCTCTCTACAATGCAAACGTTTGTACATAGTCTTCAATTTGTTTCTATTTTTATCAGAAAAACTCACTTATCTGTTGTAATGGAATTGGTAGAGGTACATCTAGGGAAAATAATTTGTGAACAACTGTGTAGTAATTAATGGGGCAACTATATTTGAGATACTTGGTTTGCGATTCACATAGAAGCAAAGTGACGGGTTGAAATTGAGACAGTGGTGAGTGCCTGTTTTGAATGCAGGTATCTAAAATATGACGATTTCAGATTAGCATGTCTACTTTATGCCTAATACCAAGCCGTTGACAAGCAGGGACCATCTATTATTGGAATCTAGTATCACATATGCTAACATTACGCCCAAGTGAAGAGCGATGCTATTCGATGGAGACCATTGTGTTTTTTATGCACACTTGATGATATTCCGTGTAAACATAGCCCCAATGCTAATGCCTAAACAAACAATAGTAACATTGCAACAGTGAGAAACATTAAAGCACAAAGAAGCCAGTCACACTGACACTCGCCAGCCTTGTTGTGATGTGAGTCGTCCCCGTCTGTTTGTATAGCTTACTATGACCATTTGACTGTGTCCATGCTCGTGCAGATCCCTGATGCAGAACCAGCTGGCGCCGGAGCACCGACGGGTGGTGGCTCCACCCACCAGTTGCTACTAGATAGTTGCCACGACGTCCCAGGTGCTTGTTGGGATGCTCTGCAGTTTTTCTGTAGTAGGTGGACTAGCTTCTGAGCCCGATTTGAGTGATTTCCATTGTCTGTCCACTGACGGATACCGAACTTGTGCGTGTGACCAGTCTTAGCGTTTGGCTCAAGATTATGCATCTTTAGGTTCAGACGTTGCTGCGTTTGGATACATGTGCTCGGAGTTACGGCCAAAACAGTGGTTTTGGGCCGGTTTTAGGACAAATCGACACTTTCGTGTACGCCGCCACCTGTCCTGTGCTGCACCAGGTATTTGTGTCGTGTACTTGTCAATTGTCATTCCTCTATGCATTACTAAGCTATTGAAGCTTATGATACTTTGAGCATCTCCCTAGCGTAACCCTTGCTGTTTCTTATACCTCCTTTCTTGCTAGTGCTCCAGCTGACTCAAAACAATCACCATGCAAGCAGCAGCAAGTCTAGGAAGCTTCCTAGAAATTTCTTATGGTGTCAGAGTAGCAAGACCTCTCTTGCTGAGCTGTGCCGCAGTGACGCAACAACGGCAGCAGTAGTGAGAGTCACCACCGCTGGCAATTCCTGGGATCCGTCGCAGCCGTTTGCACCAGCAACATCACCAAAAAATCGCCACCACTTCGTCGAGTGAGTTACAGAAGTTACAAGCTCCAACAGCCACATCGAGCGCGAGCTGCAGAACTGGGTGGCAGAAACAGCCGTGTCTGGCTACCAATCTGTACAAAAAAATGGAGAATCAGCTCGCAACAGCAGCTTGCAGCCGCAGCTACAAGAAGTGGTAGTGCGCAACAGCGACAGCGGCTTGCAGCAGCCGCGGCATCAACAACTGTGAGCAGTAACAGCAGCACAGCAACAGTGGTGGCAGCAGTAGCAACAGTAGCAAGCTTGCACAGCGTTGTTGTTGCGCAGATGTGCTACTGTGTAGCACTGCTATGTAGCTGTACAAAAGCTACACATGACTACTCAGCCCCTATGCCGCAATGAGTAACGGGTGACGCGGTCACCTCCACTAGTGACACGGAGTCCGCGTGACTTTCCAAAAAACAGTGAGCATAAAACATGCCTGAAAAAATGCTAGAAATTTGTTTTTAGCGTAAAAAATACTAACGTCATCGTCAGCTCTACTGACATCAATAATTTTGAGGTTAGAATGTCAAACTTTCTACATGTTTCAACTTCTCAAGAGACGTTGTTGGTTCACTGTTTGGAACATTTTTGTGTTCGGCCGCATACTAAGCACAACGATGGTGCCCGTGCGTGACAAGGGTAAAGGGCCAAGAGGCCCCTCCTCCTCCTCCTCTTCAGGCATCTCGAGTCCACGACCGTAGTCACTCGTGATGGAGGAGCTTCATCGGACGCAGGATGAGATGCACTGGTAGCGGCAGTGATAGACCGATTCATTGAAAGAGATCGCGGAGTTCCTATAGGGTCGTTCGGGGCCCTCACAGCAACCACCAAGAGGATCGACTGGTGTTGTACCATCCGTTCAGTAGTCTATGTCCTACACCGCACCACGGCCTCAACACCCCTCATCACAGGTTAACACTTGGAATGAGGAAGTGTAGAGGATGACACATGCAAGGACAAGATTTGTGTGCTCTAGGAGCGTCTTCATGAGCTATGTCTGGAGTTACAACCTTTCACTTCGCCAACTTCTCGCCGTCAGCATCAGGCACATCATTTTGTAGCGTTCACCCTTCAAAGAGTTTCTCTCACTGGTGGTCACCTTATACCTCGTCCTAGACTTCCCGAGTTTGAGGTCGCCCTTCCCACGGAGCAGCGACTGAAGGACTTTGAGACACCTCCACCCCGTTATGATACCGACGAGGGCTTCAGTTGTTGGGAGACCTTGTTGCAGGTGTGGGATGACTCTGAGGGTGTGTGGCCTTACTACCACAGTGAGTACTAGACTCGCGACACTCACTAGGTTCAGACAGCTGCGAGGGCGATGCGCGGTCTACTCTATGTCATGTCGCGGGAGAATGTTGTCGACTTCCGTCCCTTCCTAGGCGAGATCAGGATGAGGATTGGAGCTGACCCGCGCTACGACTGGGAGTAAGCCCTGACCCTTCGCGCTGCAGAGACCCATACCATGAGGGCGGCCCGACTGCGTGAGCTTCACTCCTCCATCAGGGTTCCACGGGGCTTGTAGCTAACTACTAGAGGTGCGCAATGCGCCTTTGCACACGCCTTGGCACAACGGGTGGGACGCAATTATGGGCACTAAACACCATCACGATGGGGACGCACTTGGACCATGTGAAGCTCTTTACAGACTTTGACCGTGTGGCCCTCTCTGAGTTGTCACATTCACTAGAGCTGCTTCCTTAGGCCCATCGTTACTTCTTCTAGGCCACATTGGCTCATGAGGCTGCTATTGCCCATCTGTAGAGTCCACATGTTGCAGCAGTGACTGCGACCCCTCCTACGCCTTTGTCCTAGTTCACGAGTCCTACCTCCACCGCTTCCTCCTCCCACCTCCTCTACCCAGAGCCGCCACACTCAACGCGTTGTAGTGGCCGCATATTGAAGAAGGGAAAGAAGCAACGCGGGAAGGAATAGCAGTAGCAACAACAACCAGCGAGTAGAGGCAGTGGACGTTCTGTCCACTGCTACAACTGTGGAGGAGCTCATCGTTACATGGAGTGTGAGCAGTCTCTTGAATGGACTCAGATCATGTGTGGCCTTCAGGCAGTGCACACTAAGCGGATTTCCTCTAGTGGCACGCGGACGGGGCGCACCGTGACAATGACTATAGTAGACGCATCCATTTCACCAAGCGGTAGAAGTGACCCTTAGGATCGCACCATCGTGGAGCTTCGTCAGCTGCTGGCGCTTCGTACTCAGGGAGGTGCGAGTGTGTTGTCATAGCCGAGTGGTCTCAAGACAACTTGTCTTACTACGAGTATTTCAAGTGATGATGCTTGTGGTGGCACTCAATTGGCTTGCAATGAGGATGGACTTGACGGTACCGACTGGCTTGATAAGTCACAGATCTGTGTTGTTCATCATTGTCATTGGTCCTCTGCTACGCATCTAGCAGAGGGAGAGTGTTTTGTGGCATGTTGGTCAGTGCTGAAGACTAGTCGCAAAGAGAGTCGCACCTGGATCATTGACTCTGGTGCCACCCATCACATGACCTGTCGTCGTAGTGACTTCGTTGTGCTCAGTCCCGTTGCATTCGTTCGGTCCGTTCGCATAGGGTCTGGTCAGTTGTTACCTATGTAGGGAGTTGGGGTTGTGCGGTTTGATGGTCTGTATGGCCCCTTGTACATTTCGGATGTCTTCTCTGATCTTGAGCTGAGCCTGCTCCCTGTTCGTGCATGCACCAGGAAGGGTCTCAATGTAGAGCAATGTACTGACTTTGCCATGATGATTGCTCGTGATACACGTGCCATCATGCTTCATACCTCTATTTTTGATGATCTATATCATGTATCTTGTTGCATTTCCTCTATTTCTTCTCTCTCCCTTTTCTGCACATGTGTTATTGGTTCTCTCCCCTGAGCACAAGCGCTTGTTACATCGCCGCCTTTGTAACGTGAGCTTGTACATTGTGTCCAAGCTCATTCGAACTCAGCCAGCCCTCGGTCTTGACATGCCTTCCTTTGAGAATAAGCCCACAAATTAGTGTATATTTTGCGCCCAGAAAAAGATGCATCGCTGCTCTTACCTTGACTCCTCCTCCCGGGCACTGCGCCCACTTGAGTTGGTGCACTCGGACCTTCTCGGTCCTCTCCCACTCGAGTTCCTCTCTGATCGGGGTTGATATGTTCTCACCCTGACCAATGCCTTCACCCGGATGCGGTGGGTCTATAGCCTCTGCCACAAGAGTGATGCCGTACTGGCGGTGATGGCTCAGCGCGATTCTTGTCACACCCTGCACACGTTCCGCTCGGATCATGGTGGCAAGTTCTTAGGCAAGATGGATGCCTATTTTACTGATCACGATATTTCTCACTAGCTTTCCGCTCCTGCTACGCCACAGTAGAACGGTGTATCTCAGTGTTGGGACCGCACCATGGAGGATGAAGTTCGTGCCATGCTATCTTAGTACGGTCTTCTAGAGTCCTTTGCCTTAGAGGGCTTGTCCTACATGACGAGGGTCTGAAACCGCTTGCCTCATGGTCCGCTTCCAAACCATGTCATGTTGTAGAAATTGTGGTTTGGCCATCGTGCTGATCTCCGTCTAACCCGCACATGGGGATCCCTTGACTGCAGCTGCTATACCGAGGACGAGCAAGGGTCCAAGGTCTTGCCTCGGGGATGCATGTGTACCTTCTTCACCAACTCCCCGTGGTAACAGGCTTGGCGCTTTTGGGATCATGCTCGCCATCACATTGTCGAGTCTAGAGATACTCTCTTCTTTGAGGCTCTCACCTACCGCGACTTGTCTAGCATTCTGTCGCTGGCCTCTGACCATGTTAGTACTTGTGTGGTCTCTCGATGGATGTGGGAGTCTAGTCCTATGGATGGGTCTGTCCGGGCTTCCTTGCCTATAGTCATGTCTCCGGCTGCTAACAATCTTGCCATCATGGCTGTGGATCCAGTAGCCTCATCAATGCCCTCTAGCACACCTGATCCCATGCCTGTGTCAGACCCCTCTAGCACACCTATTCCCGTACCATTGTCGGTACCCTGTGACCCACCTGCTCTCATGCCAGTGCGAGACCCCTCTAGGACACCTGATCCCGTGCCAGTGTTGGTCCCCTTTGACACACATGATCCCGTGCCAATGTCGGTTCCCTCTTACACAGCTGATTTCGTATAAGTGGCAGTCCCCTCTAGTACATGTGATCTCGTGTCAGTGTGGGTCCCCTCTGTCACACCCACTCCAATGAATGCACTTATTTCCTGTGCAGCTACGGCCCAGCAGCCTTCTACGCAACCTGAGGTGAGCGTCTGAGCATCGGGCTACTCTTGCAAGCTTGGTGATCGTCTTCGACCAGTGGCCTCTAGGGCTCAGCGGACTGCTGACTTAGCGCATAGACGCCCGACTCGTAGTGTTCAGAGTGGTGAGCCTGGCATGAAGGCCCTTGGCTTGAGTGCCCAGGCAGACTACGTTGAGGTGCATCCATCATGTCTTGTCTGCCACACAGAGCTCTCCCACGACGATGCTTGATCCAGGCATGATGAAGGAGGCACTCTTATCTCATGATGCAGACTTGTGGCGTCCTACTCGTTAGGATGAGCGGAGAGCCATCCGTGAGCACGCTGTCTATGAGGTTGTCGACCTCCCGCTTGGACGGAAGGCTGTGTAGGCCAAGTGGGTCTTTCGCAAGACGGTGAAGGGTGATGGCACACTAGATCGCTACAAGGCTCGCTTGAAGGCCAAGGGGTTCTCACAGGTTGAGGGTGTAGATTTCACTGACACCTTTGCACCTGTTGGCTGCATGACCGTCGCTCACTCTCCGTCTAGGGTGGTGCTCACCACGACTGGGAGGTACACTAGATGGATGTGAACAATGCGTTCCTCCATGGCACCTTAGAGGAGGAGATCTACATGGTCCACCCATGTAGAGTCGAGGCCGGTGACAAGGTCTTGCGCTCACGTAAGGCCTTGTACGGGTTGAAGCAATCATCTAGGTATTGGAACTTAAAGATCACCGGCGCACTGACACGTGTCGGTTACGTGCAGAGTGACTCTGACACGTCCCTCTTTCTCAAATGGATAGCTGAAAGCTTCACCGCCATCTTGGTCTACGTGGACGACCTCTTGATTACGTCTCCTACTATGGAGTTCGTGACGGAGGCCAAGGTAGTCCTTCAGGCTGCCTAAAGGGTGAAGGACCTTGGTCCTGTAGCTGTGTTTCTTGGGATGGACATCGTGCATGATCGTTAGCGGCGAACACTCTTGTTGCATCAGGCACATTACGCCAGTGTTTTGCAGGAGCAGTTTGCTGACCTCCTTGGTGCAGTACCCACAGCCTCCACTCCCATCACACCTGACGGGCAGGATTCTCTAAAGGTGGATTATCTAGCAGAGCTGGGGGAGACAATGGACATGATCCTATACTTGTGCCTTATTGGCTCTTTGATGTACTTAGCCACTACCACACGACCTGACATTGCCTTTTCCATGAGCCTCCTTGCACAATTTTCACAATATCCTTGCACGAGAGCCCCTTACACGGCTATGTGATTGGTGCGGTACGTGGTCTCAGCACCGTACCTCGGACTCTGCTTTTGACGATAGTGTTTGGTGTTTGTCTACGGCTACACAGTCCGTGACTGGGCGTGGAGTCCTGATGGGCGTAGTCGGACAAGCTACGTGTTCCTGCTAGGTGGCAACACTGTGTCGTGGCGCAGTGGCAAGCAGGGTTGTATCGCACGTGGCTCATTAGAGGCGGAGTATGTTGCTCTTGGGGCTAGGGATGCGGAGGCGCTGTGGCTGCAGCGTCTGTTTCGTGATTTGCAATTTGTGCCTTGCGTGGTTCTGCAATGTGACAACCAGAGTGCTCTTGCCATTGTAGAGAACTCTGGTGTGTTTCATGCACGCACGAAGCACATTGCTGTTGAGCATCACTTTGTGCGTGATCTTGTGAGGCGAAATGTGATCTCCGTCATCTGGGTTGATACGAATATGCAGCACGTTGACATCTTGACCAAGGCACTTGCACGTGGAAAGTTCATGGTGGCCATTCGAACTGTCAGGCTTCGCCCCTTGCTTGAGAGTGGGAAGGGGCGAAGCCCAACAAAACATGGGCTCAGAGTGGGGTGTGTGAGTGCATGGACTGTTGAGCATCTTGTTATGCACCTGTGACAGTTCTACACGCGTATGAACATGCGTACCATTGGGTCATGGGGGAGTGTTGTGATGTGAGTCGTCCTTGTCCGTCTGTATGGCTTACTTTGACCACTCAACCGTGTCCATGCTCGTGAAGATGCTTTATACGGACTGAGCTGGCGCCGGAGCATCGACGGGTGGTGCCTCCACCCACCAGCAGCTATCAGATTGTTGCCACGACGTCCCCGGTGCTTGTTGGGATGCTCTGCAATTTTACTGTAGTCGCTGGAGTTTTTTGGTAGACTGGCTTTTGAGCCCGATTTACATGTTTTCCATTACCTATCCAAAAATAGATGCCAGACCTGTGTGTCAGACCAGTCGTAACGTTTGGCTCAAGATTGTGCATCTCTAAGTTCAGACTGAGAAAGTGCATAGAAGCTTCCTAGCAACGCAGCCGCTGACCGGGCGTCAGTGCCTGATCAAACGGTGACGACGGTCATAGGTCGTACACGCAACGGCAAGGGTTTGGCTAGGAGACACAAGACATAGTGTCAGAATGCTTCAATATAGTATATGCAGAGAGAAATGACAAATGACAGGTCCAAGGCATAAATACCTGCCGTGGCGCACGGCGGGTGTCGCACGCGGCAGTCCAAGAGCTGCCCTAAAACCGGCCCAAAACCACTGTTTTGGCCGTAACTCTGCGCACACATGTCAGAATGCTGCGCCGTCTGAACCTAGACGTGCAGAATCAAAAGACGGACGCTACGACTGGTCACATGCATGCATCCAT
>SZWC01000945.1:52040-71106 GCA_023375785.1 Penium margaritaceum
TGCATACCCTGGGGGAGTCTGGATGTTGACCGTGTCCCTGTCCGCCCATGTGCACTACGCCTGTGAGTCATGGGGGAGTGTTGGTTTTTTCGCATCTCTCATTGTGCTCTGTTGTGTCCTCCCGGCTTGTGTACATCGGCGTGCAGATGATTGACGGCGAGACTCGACGCCGATGGAGTGTCGTCCGGTGGAGCCTGCGCACGCTGAGGTCTTCACGCAGTTCGCTGGAGCCTCCTCTCTCAGGCGACGCGCTCAGCTCCATCGGCAGGCCTCCTCGGCGATCGTGCTGCCGGCGGTCATTGACACCGCATTTGCTGCTTGCATGCATCCAGCGCGTCCCATTGCGTCTGCATCGTCATGCACTGCCTAGGGTCCCAGTTGCANGTTGCATGGCCCTGTTTGGCAGCATAAACCGTTGTGGGCACTATCTGGGTTTAGGCTGCCATAACTCCTCGCTACTATTTTTCTAGCAGATTCTGACCACACGGCTGCGTTCGCAGCGTCGGTATTATGGTATGGTCCAGTTTTCAGGCAAAACGGACAACGCCCGGGTTTTGGGCTGTCGGCTGCCTGGCAGGCCTCACCGAGAAAACCTGCTAGCCTGAACTGAGCTGTTTTTGGATTGGCTGATGAACTGAGTAACAAGCTCTACAGAGCTGGGGGGGGGCCTAGAACTTGGAAGGGTCTCCCATTGTTGTTCATTCTTCATTCCTAATCAGTCATTATCAGTTTTCAGCTGCTTTCTGGCGCTAACTCTGGCGCGCGCGTTTCTGAGTAACAAAACCCAGAGCTTCCAGACTTACAATCTAGAGCAGCAGACTGAGGGGGCAGCTGACTTAAGCAACGAGCGTGGAAGCCCGCACGCTGCATCAACAACGCTGCTGCCCCAACCTGCTGCATAGTTTCCTTTTAGGTGTGCATCGAGGCCGGAGGTCACGTGTCTGTGGTACACAAACCTGTTGGTTTTCATGCATCTCTCATTGTACTCTGTTGTGTCCTCCCGGCTTGTGTACATCGGCGTGCAGATGACCGACGGCGAGACTTGACGCCGCTGGAGTGTCGCTCGGTGGAGCCGACGCACGCCGAGGCCCACTCACCTGTCGCTGGAGCCTCCTCCCTCTGGCGATGCGCTCAGCTCCATCGGCAGGCCTCCTCGGTGGTCGGGCCGCCGGCGGTCACTGCCACTGCAGATGCAGTCTGCATGCGCCTAGCGCATTTTCTGGCTGTGGCATCTGTAGCATCATGCGGTGCCTAGGGTCCATGTCTCCTGCTGTATGGCCCTGTTTGGCATCGTTGACTATCGTAGGCACTACCTGGGTTCGGGCAGCCATAACTCTTTACTACTAGTTCTCTAGCTGATTCTGACCGGACCACTGCGTTCGTAGTAACGATATCACGGTATGGTCCTGTTTTAAGGCAAAACGGACAACGCCCGGGTTTTGGGCTGTCGGGCGTCTGGTAGGGCTCACCGAGAAAACCGTGCTTGCCAAAAAATGGATCCTAGACTGTTTTCTGATAGGCTGGTTAGCTCAGTAACAAGGTCTGCACTAGTGGGGGAGCTAGAACTTGGAGGGGTCTCCTATTGTTGCTCATTCATCATTCCTAATCAGTCACTTTCAGTTTTCAGCCGCTTTCTGGCGCTAACAATGGCGCGCACGTTTCTGAGGAACAAGCCCAAAGCTTCAAGATTTAGACTCTAGACTCTAAACGCTGCCCCCCCCTAGAGGGGGCAATAGAATTAAACGAGCGTGGAAGCCCGCACGCTGCATCAACAACGCATGCTGCTCCAACTTGCTGCCTAGGTTTTCTAGCTAAACCAACACTCCCCCTTGACCCACAGCCAACGCACACAAGGAGAGACTCACAAGCACACATGAGAGAAGATGCGTGGAAGCTTCCTAGCGACACAGCGGCTGACTAGGCGTTAGTGCTTGGTCAGACGGTGACAAGAGTCACAAGTCGTGCACACAACGGCAAGGGTCTGGCTAGGAGACACAAGGCAAAGTTTCAGAATGCTTCAATAGCATTTGTAGAGAGAAGTGACAAATGACAGGTCCATGGCATAAGTACGTGCCGCAGCGCACGGTGGGTGTCGCACGCGGTAGTGCAAGATCTGTCCTAGGACCGGCCCAAAACCACTGTTTTTGCCGTGACTCTGCGTAGACATTTCAGAACGCTACGCTGTGTGAACCTAGACGTGCAGAATCAAAACCCAGACGCTACGACTGGTCACATGCATGCATCCGGCATCAAGCGGTGGACACACAATACAAAAACATGCAAATCGGGCCCATGGCCAGTCTACCGATAAACTCTTGTATGCTGTAGAAAAACTGTAGGAGGTCCCACATAGCGTCAAGAGCTTTGGAACGGTCGTCAACCAGCTCCAGGATGGTTGTCCGCCACCAGATGACGCATCGGTGCCTCCAGGGCCCGCATCAGAGATCTGCACGAGTATGGACACGGCAGAGTGGTCACAGTAAACTGTACAGGTCGACAGGAATGTCACAAATCACAACACTTCCCCATGACCTGATGGTACGCATGTCCATACACGTGCAGCAATAAGACGACTACAAGAACAAGTGAAACAAAAAATGTGACACGGATACGGACACACACCACACTCAACCACTCTCATGCAAGGGGCAAAGTCCAACAGAACGAATGGCGCCCAGGAACTGCCCACGTGCTAGTGCCTTCGTCAAGAAGTCAGCACGCTACATGTCAGTGCCAACCCAAATGACGGAGATTACGTGTCGCTCCACCAGATCACGCACAAATTGGTGCTCAACCGCAATGTGCTTCGTGCGAGCATGAAAGACACAAGAGTTCTCCGCAATAGCAAGAGCACTCTGGTTGTCGCAGCGAAGCACAATGGCGGATACTGACTGGCCCAGCTCATGGAACATGCGTTGCAGCCATACAGCAGCAGCAACCCATGCATCCGGAGTAATGTACTCTGCCTCTGATGAGCTATGTGTAATACAGCCCTGCTTCTCATTGCGCCAGGACACAATGGTCCCACCGAGCAGGATCGCGTAACCAGTTCGACTGCGTCCATCGAGGCTCCAGGCCTAGTCACTGTCGATGTAGCCGTCAAGGACCACTGAACACTGCCAGCGAAAGCAGAGTCCGAGGTATGGTGTGGAGACCACGTACCGCACCATTCGTAGAGTCGCGTGAAGGGCTCTAATGCATGGAGCTTTCGAAAACTGGGCAAGGATGTTAATGGCGAATGCAATTTCAAGGCGTGTGATAGTGGCCAGGTACTTCAGAGATCCGATGAGACGGAGGTACAAGGTCACATCCACTATCTTCCCCAGCTGTATGGAATCGTCAACCTTGAGGGCATCCTGCCCGTCAAGTGTAAGAGGTGTTGAAGCCGTGGGCACTGCGCTGAGAAGGTCGCTGAAGCGCTCCCCCACAACACGCACGTATCGGTTCTCATGTATTAATAGAGTACGACGTCTGCGGTCTCGCACAATCTCCATGCCAAGAAACACCGGTGTAGGACGAAGTTCCTTCATCCTATAGGCAGTATGGAGGACGGCCTTTGCCTCCTTCACGGCCTCCTATGAAGGAGACGCGATCAGAAGGTCGTCAACATAGACTAGGATGGCGGTAGATTGCTTAGGCATCTGTGGGATGAAGAGAGAGGGATCTACCTCGCTCTGTACATAGCTCGCACGAGTCAGGGTGCCAGTGATCTACTGGTTCCAACACCAAGGAGAGTGCTTGAGACCGTACAAGGACTTGCGCAAGCGCCAGACCTTGTCACCGTCCTCAAAGCCGGGTGGCTCAGCCACGTAAATCTCCTCATCCAGAGAGCCATGGATGAATGCATTGTTCACATCCATCTGGTACAGTTCCTAGTCATGCTGAGCCAGTACACCGAACAGAGCTCGAGGTGAGGTCATGCGGCCGACAGGGGCAAAGGTGTCAGTGTAGTCGATGCCCTCAATCTGAGAGTACCTCATGACGACCAAGCGAGCCTTGTGGCGTTCCAGTGAGCCAACCGGCTTCACCTTCTTGCGAAAGACCCACTTGACTTGAATAGCCTTCCTCCCAAGTGGAAGGTTAACTAGCTCGTAAACTCCGTGCTTTCAGATGGCGCGGAGCTCATCCTCGCAAGCAGCACGCCATACATCAACATCTTTGATGAGAGAGCTTCCCTTAGTATGCCCGGGTCAGGCGCCATAGAGGGAGAGCTCTGCGTTGCAAGAGCGCACACCTCAGTGATAGATCTGACGACCACAAGATTGGTTGCTGCATCACAAGCGATATGAAGCTTGCGAGTAACGAGGTCGTGCCCTACGGGACATGCTGGATGTACCTCTGCGTGCTCAGTGCGGACACTCAGGCCTAGGGCCTTTATGCTGGGATCACCACTCACGATGCTGCGAGTAGAGTGCATGGGTGTGGGACCAGACACTCGCTGAGCTCCGGAGTCCAATGGTCGAAGGCGACCGCCAGGCTCACGGGAGTAACCCGGGCTCAAGGGGCACACCTCAGGCTCGAGAACGGGCAAAATCGCAGCTGGGGAGGGCTGAGGCGAGGGAGCTGGTGATGACGTGCAAGGAGATGCGGGTGTGGGAGACACGGAACTCGATGTGACAGTAGGAGCAGGTGAGGTAGGTCCATGCACAGAGGCAGGAGTGCCGGCGCACACAGGTACAATCACAGGAGTACACACAGGTATATGATCATGGGTATCTGTGGGGCGTGAAGGGACAGGGATAGGAGCTGGCGGTGCTGGAGAGATCTCTGGACCGACAGCCATGGTCGTTGGGTCGTCAAGCGCTGGAGAAGTGGAGGGAGCTCGAATGGGCGCATCAGCCTGGCGATCGGTGCTCGGAGGCGTAGACTCCCCCAGCTGTCGAGAAACCTCATATATGGGAACATGTGTGACGGACAGCGACGTGATCGAAGTCAGATCATGGTAGCTGAGGGACTCAAAGAAGAGCGCGTCGCGGGACTCAACAATGCGACGACGAGTAGGGTCCCAAAAACTCCATGCCTTTGATCACGGGGAGATACTGACGAAGGCGCACAAGCGACCCCGTGGTGAGACCTCAGACCCATGCTAGTCCTCAATGTACCACATAGAAGCCAAGGATCCCCAGACGCGAGCGAGGCGCAAGTTAGCACGATGGCCAAACCAGAGCTCATACGGTGTGACATGGTCCGGAAGAGGACCGTGCGGGAGGCGGTTCCAGACCCAAGTCATGTAGGCGAAGCCTTCAAAAGTGAAGGACTCCGGAAGACCGCACCCAGACTGCATAGCGCGAATTGCATCCTCCATGGTGCGGTTCTGGCGCTGAGAAACACCATTCTACTAAGGAGTAGCAGGAGCGGAGACCTGGTGAAAAATCCCGTGCTTGGAGAAGAAGCTGTCCATCTCGCCAAGGAACTCACCGCCGCGATCCAAGCGGAAGGTGAGCAACGTGTGGCGAGACTGACTCTGAACCATCACTAGCCAAAGGTGAACCGTGAGAGCGGCGTCACTCTTCTGGCGCAGGGTGTAGACCGACCGCATCCGGGTGAAGACATCAATCAGGGTCAGGACGTATGAGCCCTGTTTGGATAGAGACTCGACAAGTAAGGGACCAAGAAGGTCCGAATGAACTATTTCGAGAGGACGAAATGCGCATGAACGGGGGTCAGGGTAGGTGTAACGATGCATCCTACCCTGAGCACAGAAGAGATAATCGGTCTTGGGCGGCTTCTCGAAAGAAGCCGCATCAAGACCGAGGGCGGCTGTGTCTGAATGAGTTTCGACATAGTGTCGGAGCCTTCATGACACAGGCGGTAATGAAGTAATCGCTGGTGCTCAGGAGACACAACTCGAATGACAGAAACGAGCGGAAGGGGACGAGGAGCAATGATCACAAGTCCGAGAGGCACGATACAGGTCATCCACAACAGAGGCACGAAGTACAATGCTACGAGTGTCAATAGTAGTCACAGTTGCGGACCCTGTAGTGTGCTCCACAGAGAGTCCCATCAGTGTGCAAGCACGTACAGAAAACAAGCTGAGCTCAAGGCCAGGCACAAACAGCACCTCGGAAAGATAAAGGGGGCCAGACGGACCATCCAAAGAGAGACGACCCCAACACCCCGGACTGGCAAGGACTGACCAGAGCCTGTGCAAACAGAACGAACAGACACAACAGGGTCGAGAACAACAAAATCACTGTGACGACATGTCATGTGATGTGTGGTACTGGAGTCGATGATCCAAGTGCCACCGGGATCACAACTAGAGGATTTCATTATACAACGAACAACTGAAGACTCAGCCTTGGACGGACGCTGGGCAGCAAGTGGGGAGGAACGAAGAAGGGCACAGAGGTGAGACTCATGAATCCAATTTGTACAGTTAGGCCCATCGTCATCACATGCCGACTGTGCCGCCCCACACGAGTCATCCCGAGCCACAAGTACAGACAAACAGACAATCAGTGAACCACCCGGCTGTGACAACACACTTGCACCTCCTTGAAAGCGAAGCGCTTGAAGGTGGCGAAGCTCAGCGATGGTGTGGTCACTGGGGTTTGGGTCGCCGCTGGTCGCCGGTGGTGAAGCTGGAACTGCTGCGGTCGTGGTTGCCGCGTGCCCGGAGGATGTACTGCTTGACGTAGACCGTAGTGCGTGCGTAGCCTTGATCCTACGAGTAATCTGCGCGCAGTCGAGCGGCTGCTGGCACTCGGTATAGCGATGGACGCCTCCATAGCTGTAGCAGTGAACGGAGCGTCCAGTGCTACTGCCCGATGACGGCTGCTACCGCGGCTGCTGCTAGGCCGACCCACGCCTCCGTCGCCTCTCCTTTCCTTGTGCTGCTGCCGTGACACCTTGTGTCTGAGTTGGTGTAATTGGGATTGAAGGGGAGGAGGAGGACGAGACAAAGGATGGAGAAGGAGTCTCCAAGAGGGGTGTCGGTGGTGATGCAACGACTGTTGTAGCAATGGAGGTCTCCTGATGAGCCATGGCTACCTCACGAGCGGAAGTCACCTGGAGGAAGAGCTATTGTACCCAGGGAAGAAGTTGTAATGAGGCAAAAAAAGGCTCGATCACGGCGCTGTTGTACCACGTGAAGTTGTCTATGCGCTCAAGGCGAGCCCCGAGCATGATCGTGCGGAGCGTCCACAGTTGTGTACCTCCTGAAGTCCCAAGGCACGTGTAAATACGCATGGCGCGTCACCAGTGTCTGCTGCAGGCTCGGCAAGCCCTTGGCAAAGGGAGTGAAAGGCATGGATGTGCGCAACGCGGGTGGCGTGCGTCTCTGTAACAAGAAAGGACAATGCTAGGTCCCAGCCTTCGCGTGGATCAGCGCTGGCACATGTGCGTACCTCGCCAAGGAACGAGCGGGACTCGACAACAGTCTCGCGCGGCATGGCGTACAGAAGTCCGCACTTCACCCTAGCCGCTGTCAGTTTCTGAGCTCGGTCCATAGTCTGATAAGGACTGTGGTAGTAGGGCCACACACCCTCTGAAGTGGCCCAGACCTGAAAAAGGATCCAGAACAGTCAAAGCCGTCCTCGCTGACATGCTGGGGGGGCGGCATCTCGGAGTCCTTGGGTTGTCGCTCCGTAGGGAGAGCAACCACAACCTGGGAAGGACGAGCGATGGGAAAGACGCCAAGAAGAGGGAAGTTGCTAGGGTGGAGGTCAGGCGAGGATCGAAACTCCGGAAAGCGGGATGTGTGTGGGGGCCGAGAGCTCGTCTGAAGCTGGCAGATATGCCCTGAAGCACACGAAGCTCGCGCTCGGGGGAGTCGCCCTCCATGCCTGGCATGTGTAGATCGTCGTCCCAAGTATCAAGAGGTGGCGGGTCGGCTCCATCTCTTGTCTCCGGTGCTGGAGCTGACTGTTGTGTAGAGGGTGCGACCTCGGCCGCTCCCTCAAAAGTCTGTCGTGGAGTCGTGGAATGTCCTTGAAGGAGCTCGGTGAGTGTACGGATGGCATTGGTCTGATCCTGATGCAGGCGCCGCATCTCGTCTTGTTGGCTCCGCCGGTCCTCAATGGCCTGCGAACTTGGGCTCATGACCCTTGAGGAGGAAGAAGAGGGATCTAGCACCCTTTTCCCCCTCTTGTCGGGTAGAGCCATGGTGCCGCTCATTATGGGCGGAGATACAAACGTTGTTGAATTGCAGAAACGTGACCGTTTCTGGAGGAGTTGAAATGCTGGCAACTTTGAACCCTCCGACCAAAAATTTCACAAAGGCAAGTGCTGACGTTAGTAGGAAGTTACTGACGTCAGCTGGACCTTATGACGTCTGAAAGTCAAAATGCTGACGTCAGCTCACCTCCCCTGTTTTTTTTCATCAACCGCGGCTACTTCGTAGTCCCTGCGCAAGCAGGCGGTCGCTCCACAACAACCGCAGGAAAGCTAAGCGGAAGCTACCGTGCAGCTTCCGCTCAGCTACTTCTGCTACTACGGCGTCAGCTTCAACAGCAGCCGCGCTACTGCGTGCGGTGCAGCCGCCTAGCGGCTGCGTGTACGGTCATGGCAATCGCTGCACACTGTTGCTTCTACTGCGCACTGTGGCTGGTACACGCTGCTACCGCCACCGTACGCTACTGCCGCTACTGTCGCTACGCTACTGCTGCGCTGCTGCTGTGCTGCTGTCGCTGTGTGCTATTGTAGCACTGCTACCACCGCACGCTGCTGCTGTTGGTACGTGCTGCTGCTGCCACTGCTCCCGCCGTTGCTGTCGCCCTGCTGCTGCTGCTACTCAGTGCTCCTGTCTGCAGTTGCTGGGGATTGTAGTCTATGTAGCCGTAACCTGCTGTTGCTTGTAGTTGCAGCTGATGCAATGTGACATAATGATGGTGGGCGAGGTCGACGGCGATCTGCTGTCGTCGTCGATAAGTCCATGTGGATCTGATGTAGCGGTGACTCTCATTGCTAGTGCTCTGTTGCATCTCTGTTGTGCAACTCGGTGAGAACTGTCTCATTGCTCCGATACCAAGAGAAGATGCATGGAAGCTTCTTAGCGACACAGTAGTTGACTAGGCGTCAGTGCCTGGTCAGACGGTGACGATAGTCACATGTCGTGTACACAACGGCAAGGGTGTGGCTAGGAGACACAAGGCAAAGTGTCAGAATGCTTCAATAGCATTTGTAGAGAGAAGTGACAAATGATAGGTCCATAGCATGAGTACCTGGCGCGGCGCACGGCGGGTGTCGCACGCGGCAGTGCAAGATCTGTCCTAAAACCGACCCAAAACCACTCTTTTGGCCGTAACTCTGCACAGACATATTAGAACGCTACGCCATCTGATAATAGACAGGCAGAATGAAAAGTCGGACGCTACGACTGGTCACATGCGTGCATTTGGCATCGAGCGGTGGACACACAATACAAAAACATGCAAATCGGGCCCACGACCAGTCCACTGATAAACTCCTATGTGCTGCAGAAAAACTGCAGGAGGTTTCGGGTAACATCAAGAGCCCTAGAACGGTCGTGAGTCAGCTCAAGATGGTAGTCCGCCACCACATGACGCATCGAATCCTCCAGGGTCTGCATCAGGGATCTGCACGAGTATGGACACTACACAGTGGTCACAGTAAGCTGTACAGGTCAACATGAACGTCACAAATTGTAACAACATGAGCGTCACAAGATGTGACATAAGGGTATACACACACATACAAAGTAAAGGCTCATATAAGAGCATCACGTGGACACAATTGGCCCAATAGCATGCATAGCTGCCTTGAAAATGTTGCTGCCAAGTGCCTTCATGAGGAACTCAACTCGCTGCTGTCGGATGTCGACCCAAATGATCTGGGCATCACATGCAACCACTGTCTCATGCACAAAGTGATGCTCCACATTGATGTGCTTCGTGCGTGTGTGATGTAAACCATCATGTTCACCAATTGCCTCAGTGCTCTGATTTTTGCAACGAAGCGTGCGACAACGGACGGGGATGCGCATGTGTTGCAACAGAAAACACAACCAAACACTCTCATAGGTATCCGCGCCAAGAGCAACATACTCTGTCTCACTATAATTATGTGGGATTAGGCTGTACTTACTACGCTCCCACAACACGGTGATCCTGCCAACAAAGAAGATGTAGCCCATACAATTGCAAGCGTGAGTGTCATGGGCCCAATCGCTGTGGGTGTATCCATCAACCACCACTTATGGCAGTGCCCCATAACAAAGGCCAGTTTGGACAAGGCAGAGGACGTACGTGACAACAGGGAACACGACCTCCATGTGTCGTGCCCTAGGACACTAAGAGAACTATGCCAGATGTTTCACGGAGAAGGCAACATCCGCCCTTGTCAACGTCACTAGGTACATGAGCAGCCCAATGACACGAAGGTAGACCGTCACATTGACCACCTCCCTCAGCTTAGACACATCTATTGTCTTCAATAGCTTGTGCCCAGCTAGGATCATAGGCATCGATGATGTGGGTGTGGATTCAAGCATGGTAGTGAAGTGCTCCCCCAGGCTACGGACGTATGCAACCTGGTGGACGCGGAGAGTACAACATGAGCGATCACGCTCAAGCTCCATGCATAAGAAGACTCGAGTGGGTCCTAGGTCTCTCATCTTGTACATGGATCGCAAGAGTGTTTTCACTGACTTAATGGCATCTTGGCTTGGTGATGCTATCAGTAAGTCATCCACATAGACAAGGACACCCATGAACGGGACGGAATGCGCTGTGACGAACAAGGTTGGATGAACCGTGCTGCGTCGATGGCCGCCTTTATGAAGAGTTGATGTGGTCTCTTGGTTCTAGCATCGAGGTGACTATTTGAGGCCATAGAGGGCCTTGTGCAATCACCACACTCGGTCTGTGCCATCACAGAATCTAGGAGGCTGGACTTTGTCCAGCCTACTTTGACTGGATTTTGTCCAGCCCAGTTTTGGACTTTGTCCAAAAGATCTACAAAAGATCTTTTCACCCAACCGCTCGTGCACGAACACGTTGTTCATGTCCATCTATTCTAGCTCCAAGTCATGGTGAGGCACGAGGGTCAACAGTGCACTGGGTGTAGTGTATCATCCCACTGGTGCAAACGTCTCGTCAAAGTCTATGCCTGGGACCTGGGAGAACCCCTTTACCGTGAGTCTCGCCTTGTACTTGTCGAGTGCACCATTGGGCATGTACTTTTGCTGAACGACCCACCGGGCATTGATGGCCTTACATCTCGGTGGTAGTTCGACCACCTCGTAAACAACATGGTCTTCAAAGACGTTCAGCTCATCACGCATGGCAACCACCCACTGGTGAGCATCGCAAGCTACGCACACCTGACACAGCGTGGCCGGCTCAGCAGGTAAGGCCATGGTTGCTGACATGGCATGACACTAAGCGACACTACTCAAGACAGCCATGTCAAGGGTCAAGGGTTAGCGCACGTTCCGAGGCTAGCAAAGCGTACCCAAAGGCAGAACTGGGATGGACAACCATAGTTGCCAAGTCTATCATGTCCATACGAGTGGGGAGGATAGGAGACCGCTCGACGTGAGGCTGAGGAGGAAGTGTAGAGGCCGTGGTTCTAGAGCGCTGTGGGGGCGCACGAAGGCGTCCACAGTGGAAACAAGGGGCAACAGGAGAAGGATCCGAGGTGGCTACATGAGGTGGATTTGCAACATGGATGGGAGAGGAGACAAGTGAATCGGCCACAACGGGCGTGACTAGGATGGACGACACAATAGAGGAAGGGACCGGGTCAGACAAAATAGTGTCACGAAAGGACGATGCGGTGGACAAGCTGCTAGATGATGTGAGCAGACTGGACACATGATCTAACGATAATGACTGTAACAAGGGTGAGATTTGCGACGTAGGAGTAGTAGGGGTTGCCGAGGCGGTAGGACCAACATGCCCCCTCAACCGAGAGAGAGGCTGAAGGGAGGAGGCAGGGGAAAGACGACTGAGATCACGAAGGACAATGAACTCAAAGAACAAAATGTCACGGAACTTGACGACACGTTGACGGACAGGGTCTCAGAAGCGTCGGGCCCTTGATTACGCGGATACACCAAAAAAGGGGCATAGGTGGATGCGTTGGGAAAGCTAGCCATCAGGCTGGTCCTGTGGGAGCCAGACTGACGCAACGTTATCCCAGAATCAAGCTGGATGAAGGTCAGCCCGATGGCCATGCCAGGGCTTAAAAGGTGTGAGGGAGAGTACTGTGCAAGAAGCAATTCCAGACCCAAGTCATAAAAGATTGTCTCAAAGGTAAAAGCGGCGGCAGACTGGACTCACACCGGATGGTACAAATGCCGTCGGCAAGGGTACAATTCCAACGCTTGGAGACACCATTCTGTTGGGTTGTGTAGGGAGCAGATGTCTTCAGAAACATCTCGCGGGACTCAAGGAGATGGGTACAGGATCCAAGAAACTCACCGCCATGGTCGATACGAAAGACACGTAAGGACCATTGATATGCACGCTCGGCATGAACAAGTCAGGACTCAAATTTCAGAGTAGATATTGCTCTTGTGACAAAGAGCAAATACCCATTGAAAGCGAGAGAAATCCTTTGATAGACAAAGGACATAGCAACCAACGTCGCCTAGGACTTCATGGGGTATAGGCTCCATGATGTCCGCATGACCATGATGAGGAGGATGGAGGGAGAGAGACTCAGAGGAATAAAAGGGCGAGTGATTCATTTTTCCGTGCACGCGGTCGAGAGAGTCATCGAGACAAGGAGAAGGGAAGGTAGAAAGTGAGAGACCAATAGCAGGCTCGAGATAAAGCATGCCGTGAATGGTATCTGTGTCAACATAGCCAAGGCAATGATGCAAGAGGTACAAAAGTTAAAGCAAAAGCAAAGAGGCAACATGGACAAGAGCGGTGCGAAACGCAATGGTGCATGAGGCATGCAAGGGTACATGGTGAAGTTTATCACACTTCACACCACGCAAGGTTGCACGCCCAGATGGAAGAAGACAAATGGTGCCAACACCGTGACTGTTAATAAAGTCCATGCCTTGATCCTATAGAGACGGCATCCATAGCTGACTGAGTATAAAGAAAGCACGTACAGAACGACGCCACTCAGACCAACAAAACACACGATGCCAGCATCCTTGACGGGGAGCAACTGATCAGACCCAGTGCGTACAAAGAAAACAGTCCCAAAAGGGCCCAATGACACAAACGAGGAACGGAAAGACATCATGTGATGAATGGCTCCAGAGTTGAGGACCCCCTAAACACAAGAGACCCGCGTAGAGGGCAGGACACCAGAGGTCGCGATAGTACCAAAAAATCACAGAGACAAAGTAGGCGACATACAGGCTGAGAGACGAGGGAGAAAGACAGACTGCTAGTGCTCAATCCACGGGGTAGACCCACACAACGAGCCCAAAATGTGATAAGGGGTCCGTAGAAAGGACCAAGTGAGTCAGATAAACAAGACCTCTGGCCAGTGATGTGATACTCTCACCTCCCTGACCACGCATGCAAAGAAGCTAAAGGGGAGACTACTGAAGCTTGCACTCTTGATCATCGTCAATGGACGTCGATGGGGCTAGAGTAGAGGTGTTGGAGGAAGGAGGGAACTATGGCGGCGCAGTGTAGAAGAAGGAAGGGGGCCCATGATATGTAGGGGTACCGTACGGAGGAGGCCAGCCCAAGGGGTATGGTGTAGGAAATGAAAGAGGAGGCACTCCTATGGTGGAGTAGGCCTAGGCGGAGACTGCAACAGATGAGCGTGTGGTAATACGAGTGCTCAAGGATGAGGACACAGAGGAGGAGCCAAAAGTATGAGCCTAGTGATTAGGAATCACTTGGGCGAGGTGGAGATCATCAGGTTGGACGGGATACGCACGAGCAGAGTGCTCGGTGGAGCCAGAGTTCCAGTAGACAACTACGCCAAGGACACGGGAGGAGGAGGTCGTACCCTTGTCCTTGTCCATGCCTTTGCCCTTCCCCTTGCCCTGGCCCTTCCCATTACCCTAGGAGCCAAGGGCCGAGGTAGGAGAGGATGAGGTAGAAGAGGAAGCGGATGTGGACAAGGAAGTGGCGGATGAAGAAGAGGAAGAGGCAGTGGTAACGGTAGCAATACCGGCCACCATTGTACGATGAATGTGTTTGTTATGGAGATTGATCCACCAGGCAGCGAGCTTCTTAGTAGCAAAATCCCAGAGGGCACCAAAGCCAGGCGTAGATTTGGAAACTATGGCTCGGAGGCAAGGAGGTGCAGCTCATCTACCTGGAAATCGCGAGAAGATCGGATAGCCCTGGAATCAGCAATTTGATCATGGTGTGCATTGCACCCAGGTAACATAGCGTGACCTTGCTAAGATCGCAAAGAAGCTTAAGCCCGCGAGCCCAATATGCATCGGCCGTTTCGTTTGCATGCTTCAAGAGCATGTTGAACTATACGACGAGCGTACTTTGGGCCGCCTGGCTAGTGATTGTGGTACGATGCCGTAGCATGATGTACACGCGGATTGGGTTGGCTAGGCGCTGGACCGCTGGGTTAGCATTGTAGGTACCCTCACAACAGGAAGGCGCAAAAGCACAATGGCGGCAACCTCACTGAGCCTTTCGTTGAGCCTCGTGAGCGAGGTTCAGCTGGCGCTATAAGTCCACTATGACCGACTCGTCATCACCAAGAATTATGACGACCAAAAGAACGCGCAGCAGGAGACACAGTCGCAGCTTGACAACAGTACGCGGGAGCTGACTGAGCGTCCACCTGGACGCAAGGTAATCAAGTGCCTCCACAAGACATACCTCTTCACAACCAGCCGCACTGTCTCATCGTAGTGTTTGCCCTTCCACAAGACAAACCTCTTCGTAGTGTTTGCCCTTCCACAAGACATACCTCTTCATACAGAGGTACAAAGCAGTGTTTCTTGATCATTGGCTCCAAGTGCATCTTCAAAACAAAGTTCACCACGGAGGTGAACTTTGCCACAGGTGCAAACGTCTCATCGTAGTGTTTGCCCTTTCACAAGACATACCTCTTCACAACCAGCCGCACCTCATAGCGTGATACGTTTCCCTCCGTGGTGAGCTTTGTTTTGAAGATGTACTTGGAGCCAATGATTTTTGCGTCCACCGGCCTGTCCATAGGCTGCTAAGTAGAATTCTCTTCATGGAAGGCAAGCTCAGATTTTTTAGCTCCCTCCCACTCAGCCCCATCCTTCCGCTACAATGCCTTCTTCATAGTCTTGGGCTCCTCTTGTGCAGAGAACACTCAAACAAAACCAGTCTAGATGCCTTCTGTCACATCATGGTGTTTTGCCATCCTCCTTGGCGTCCGTTTCTCTGAGGCTACTACTATTGAGGCTGCTGCTGTTGCCACCGCTACTACTGTTATTTCTGATGGCGCCACTTGCATGGCTTGCTTGCTCTCCCTCTTTTGGTAGCGTAAACATGGAAGCTCACTGTTGGCCTGAGGGTGAGTGTGCACCCTGGAGGGTCCCTAGCAGTGGCTGGTTCACACAACCAAATCTTTTGGAGAGACTGAAACTGTGGAGGCAACTGGTTCCGAGGATGGCAGAAAACTGGTCAGAGATTGAGGCAATAGGTTTTGGCCTCAATTGACTGGGAATGTACACTTGGACAAGGCTCACAAGCAGTGGCATTTTATTCCCACTGATCGAAGCTTTCCAGAACACCAAAGCATGCCAGATTTGAAGCTTTCTAGCAGATTCTATGGCTTCTAGAGTGTCTATTGGTAGGCTGTCCATTTTCCCACCTAGGAAGGCATCCCTTCCCTCCTCTAGAAGCTTCTGCCCCTTCCTAGATTCCTCAGCTTGCTTCTAGTAGGAGGGAAGGTGTCCAGAAGACCAAGACACCTCTAGATGCCTTGTAGGACAAGTCACCCCTTCTAGAAGGTGTGCCACCTTCCTGGACCCTCACCTGGCCTTCTAGAAACTCAAGGAGGAATTCTAGAGTTTGAGCTAGCTTCCTGGCATCTATTTTTCACCNCTAGAGTGCTCCTTGGTAGGCTGTCCTTTTCCCACCTAGGAAGGCATCCCTTCCCTCCTCTAGAAGCTTCTGCCCCTTCCTAGATTCCTCAGCTTGCTTCTAGTAGGAGGGAAGGTGTCCAGAAGACCAAGACACCTCTAGATGCCTTGTAGGACAAGTCACCCCTTCTAGAAGGTGTGCCACTTTCCTGGACCCTCACCTGGCCTTCTAGAAACTCAAGGAGGAATTCTAGAGGTTGAGCTAGCTTCCTGGCATCTATTTTTCACCTCCCTTGAGGCAGGCCAGAATTTCATCTTGTGGGACTTGAACCCGGGCCCCTGCCTCTAGAGGTGGACACCATAAACCACTAAGCCACAAAGGCTCGTCTTTTTGGTGTTCCTTTTTGGAGTCACTTCTGCCATGGTGAGGAGCATCACTCCAACAATCTCCCCCTTGCGCTTCACCCATGGCAGTTGTCCATGCTCAGCGTGCAACTCAAGAGGCTTGGGAAAGCCCAAGCACCATACAAGTAGCATCATGCCTGTCCTTGGGTTGCGCCTTTGTCATGGCATCAGCAAGCATGTGCTTTGTGACGCAGTGCACAAGCACCACATCACCCTTTGCAACGAGGTCTCGTGCAAAGTGATGCCGGATCTCTATGTGCTTGGTCCTCCAATGTAGCACAGGATTCTTGGTCAGGCTGATGGCACTCATGTTGTCAACATTGAGTGCCGTTGGCTTCTTTTGTGGCACCCCAATCTCCTTGAGGAATCGCCGCAGCCATAGGGCCTCCTTTGCGGCTTCCGCGAGCGCAACATACTCCGCCTCAGTGCTGGATAGAGCCACACTGTCCTGCTTCTGGCTTGCCCAAGACACCGCTGCACCACCAAGCACAAAAGCATAGCCTGATGTTGACTTGCAGTCATCATCGTCACCTGCCCAGTCAGCATCAGAGTAGCCAACCAACTCGAGGGAGTCAGTCCGGGCTCCCCCTCCAAACACAAGCCGTGAATATGTCGTTGCCTTCAAGTAGCGGAGGATTCTCTTCACCGCTTGCCAATGTAGCGGCCCCGGATCAGCAACATAGCGGCTCACTTGTCCTTCAGCAAAGGCAAGGTCAGGCCGCGTCGCCACCATGGCATACATTATGCTGCCAACTCCGGACTAGTACGGTACTCCAGCCATCTCCGCCTTCTCGTCCTCCGTGCTCGAGCCCATGCTCAAGCTTAGCTCACATGTCGTTGTCATAAGTGTGCCGATGGGGTTGCACTCCTCCATGTTGTGGCGACGGACCACCTTCTGCACATGTTTTTCTTGACCCTTCTCCAGCGTGCGTGCTTTGCGGTCCCTCTTGATGGCGATGCCGAGGTAGTACTCAAGCTCGCCCATGTCTGTTATCTTGAACCGGCCGCCAAGCTGTTGTTTGAGGCTCTTAAGCTCCCCCTCATCCGAAGACACAAGGATGAGGTCATCCACGTAGAGGATGACAATTTGGCGGACTCCTGGCTGATTACTCACGTACAGGCTGTGATCGGCCTCGCAGCGCTTGAAGTCAAGCTCACCCATGAAACTATCCATCTTGAGGTACCTCATGAGCGGAGCTCGCTTCAGTCTATAGAGCGCCTTGCGAAGCCGGGACACCTTCCCTTGCGGCGCATCCACCCCCTCTGACACCTCCATGTAGACTTCCTTGTCTAGGTCGCCATTGAGGAATGCAATTTTCACGTCCATTTGGTGGATTTCGTACTCGCGTGCCCCTGCCACCGAGAGGATAGTACGATTGGAGGCAAACTTTGCAACTGGTGCAAAGGTCTCGTTGTAGTGCTCCCCTTTTCTCTTGGCATATCCTTTCGCCACCAGCCGCGCCTTGTACCGCTCCACCTTCCCCTCGTTTGTGAGGTTCTTCCGGAAGATCCACTTGGAGCTGATGATTTTCTCGCCCTCCATCCGGTCAACCAGCTCCCAAGTGCCGTTCTCCTCGTGGGAGGCAAGCTCAGATTTTATTGCTCCCTCCTTCTCAGCCCCATCCTTCCGCTGCAGTGCCTCCTTTACAGATTGAAGCTCCTCTTGCGTGAAGAAGGCTTGTGCAAACCCAGTCCAAATGCCCTTGTCGGCATCATACCTTTTTGTCCTTCTTTGCACACGGTTGCTTATACGAGGCTCTTGAGGCGATTGTTGTTGTTGCTGTCCCGTTTTGGCGCCATCCTCTCCAAGTGCCTGCTCCCCCTCTCTTGGAGACCTTGGAGACAAAAGTCGACTCCCCGTCTCCATGTCCATCTCTCGTGCTTCGGATTCCTCATCCGAACTGGTTGGAACAAATTGTGCCGTTTGCCCATCCCTCGGGCGATCCTCTCCGGCTGGTGCTGCTGCGAGGATGTCACCCTCATTCATGTCCTCCAGCGTCTCCCCCTCAAGGAGTGGCATCCACTCCCCCCTCTTGGGGAGACCTGCCTCCTTGTCTGTCCAACGGCTTTTCTTGTCAAACGTGACGTCGCGACTTCGCACAGTCTGCTGCCTCCTTGGGTCAAAGAGCCGGTACGCATTGCTTCCGCTCTCATATCCAAGGAAAATACACCGGCGGATACGCGGGTCCAGTTTGATCCGTCCCTCACGTGCCTCCACCATTGCATGTGCAACACAACCAAACGTGCGGAGGTGACCCACCACCAGCTTCCTCCCGCTCCACACCTCTTGTGGCGTCTTCCACGCCTTGCTCTCCTTGTCCTTCAGCGGCTTGGTCAGCATGAGATTCATGATGTATGCTATTGTCCTTGCCGCCTCCGCCCAATACCGTTGTGTAAGGTCGGCGTCGCTCAACATGGATCGCACCATGTTAAGGATTGTGCAATTTGCTCTCTCTACGATGCCATTCTGTTGTGGGGAGTGTGGAGTTGTTTTCTGCTACTCAATCCCCTTGCTCTTCATCCATATAAGGCACCCTGCATATTCACCGCCGTTTTCACTCCGGAACGCCTTCACCTTCAACTCTGTTTGCCGCTCCACATCAGCCACAAACTCCTGCATGCACGCAAGGACCTCACTCTTCCGCTTCATTGGGTAGAGGTAGAGTTTCCGGCTGTGGTCATCGATGAAGGTGAGGAAGAAGCGAGCTCCGCCGATGGAGCTCTCAAGCGGTCCACACACATCTGTGT